>CM049837.1:22530089-22615037 GCA_027422435.1 Schizopygopsis pylzovi | reverse complement strand
GGAATGACATGTTCCTGTGGCTCAGTGTAGAGCATTGCGTTAGCAGCGCAAAGGTTGTGGGTTCGATTCCCAGGGAACACACATACTTACAAAAACAAATGTATAGCCTGAAAGCACTGTAAGTCGCTTTGGATAAAAGCGTCTGCTAAATGCATAAATGTAAATGACACAGTTGATTTTTTTGAGCATCTGGGATGTTGCCAGTTGAAAAGTGCATTGTTCTTCAAGCAATGACATCATTTCAAAAGGATTTTGAGCAAAAGTGTTTTGTTATTCCTGTAAAAAAAATATATAATTACTAACAATAATAATAGTTAATCATTTATTTTATTATGTAAATCATTTTTCGTAGATATTTGCATATATTTTTGTTTGTATATGCTGTCAATCATAGTTCTTAGAAAGAAAAATCGGTATCGGCAGGTCACACTTAAAAAAATCAGAAATCAGATTCGTCCAAGAAAATTGCAATCGGTGCATCTCTATAATCCAACAATAACAAATAACAACAATAATGCGCTTACCTTCGTGTCGCTCTAATTTCACACAGAACTAGAGGAAGTCTTTTGTTAAGTTCATATTGAACATGATACCGCACTTTTCTCAGTCAAAACTAACCAGCAGCTTTCAAGGATCTGCGCCGTTTAACAGATTAAAGACAGGATCGTATATAAATAGATTTTGATTAAATAATTTAACTGTGATCTGATTTCAGAGATGCCTTCCTCTCATCTATCCCTCAACAGATGTAATTCACATTTTGAGAGTTAAAACACTCTCCACTCTTTACCATGTAACTTATTTAAGCATCATGATCATCATTCATACAGTTATACATTCAAAATCAGATCCGTTATCGCGTTAAAAACCCATCGCTCATGAATCATCACGCCTGTCTGCTGATCGTGATTGGATAAAAGTACAGCAGCGAAGTCAACATCAGCACCAGTCGTGTTTGCAGTGTTTGTGTGTGTGTGTGTGTGTGTGTGTGTGTGTGTTTAGTAACGTCGTGATGACTGATTGGATGCAGTATATGCATACTTGGGCTTGTATGTTAACCAATTAGCCTATATAATTGATATGTTTTAAAACCGCCAAACTGACCTCAAACCTGACCAAATTGTGTCCACTCGCCCAAGCCAATATTCACCCGCACAATCAAATTCAAAACCGCCCAATCTGGCAACATTGATTATGCGTTCTGTTTACACTGGCTACAGTATATCGGTGGACCATACCAACTACACAAACTGTGTGGGGGGAACCTAAACTGAACCACTCACTATATAGGCAACTACAACCAGGGCGTCGCTGAAAATGAGTGTGTGAGTTTGTTTACAGAATGCTGTTGTCACTGCTGTAAACTCCCATATAAATAATTATTCTAAAAATATAATTTCCTTGCAGCCAGTGTTTCCAGTGTAGGCCCTGGGCTTCAGTCCCTTGAAGCCGGTGCATTAATGCGCCGCTGATCGTGAACAAAACACATAAATGAAAGATCAGTGAAACGCTATCGCAGAGCTCTTTTTATCCATCTGTAGAACATTTCAGTTATGCCATACTATGATCATTATTGAATATAAGCATCAAAACAGAACTTTCTGAAGAAAAAATTACTGAAGCGTGTAAACGGCTGAACAATACAAAGAAACAGAAGAGTTTATTGTCACTTCTTTGAGTATGACTTGTATTTTCAGCAGCTGAGGGTTTGTATTTCAGACTCTGTAGAATTGAAAGAGTGTTTTATCAAAACTAATTCATTTAAATTAACCAATGATTAACAGTTTTGCATCAGTGTTTGAATATATGTATTATAATCTGCACAAACATTATCATTTTTAGAATTCTTGGAATTAAATATGCTTATTATAATGCTTAATCATAGTTGAATTTCTTTTTTATAATACATTAGAAGTTTATACATTGTAAGAATATACTTAGACTCACAATAACATTGACACATATAGCTATAATGTATCTATGCCATAGTGAATTAATGTGCTACATAAAATATATTAATATATATATATATATATATATATTTCAAATATTTTACTTTTGAAAAGCTGATTGAAGCACATGCTCATTATAGAAATATTTAAAACACATTGCAGCGGACCTAAACATTGTTATACAGTAATTATACATTAAAACCTATAAAACCTGAATAATTTTACAATCTTCTTACACACAATACTCATAAAATATACTTTAAGTAAGAGTAAAATGAGTAAGAAAAAATACACTAAAACTTCATTTAAAGTATTCTTGTGTTAAGAATATGATTTAAAAGCTTAACTAAGCATGTATTTATTAGCATGGTTATTAGAAATATAGGAAATATTAACATATTAAATATTTAATATATTTTAATACACTTCAAATAAGCATGTTATGGATACAAATGTACCTTAAGTATATTTTGAATACATTAAAAGTATGTATTTTCCACCTGCAGACAGACCATTACATTTCAAAGGGATAATAATGTATATGAAAATGTGTAAGAATGTATTTTTTTCTATGGATCACATATTACAGCTAAAACATGATGATGATATTAAAACACTGACTTGTTTTCTTCAGGAATATAATATTTCTGTTATAATGATATTGTGTGATTAGTGTTTGTGTTGATCAGTGTTGTGTGTGATTGTGTTGTAGAGCAGCTGCAGTATCTCTCAGCTGTATCAGTGCAGTCACTGTGACTCTGACTGACGGAGGTTTTTGTACGACTCTTTATCACTGTGTGAACACATATTTACTGTTGATATAGTGTACACTCTGACAGTAATAATCTCCTGTATCTTCAGTCAGGACTCCACTGATGGTCAGAGTGAAATCACTGTTAGATCCACTGCCACTGAATCTAGATGATGTTCCAGTGTAAAGGTTTGTTGCATACTGTATCAGGAGTTTAGGAGCTTCTCCAGGTTTCTGTAAGTACCAGGCTAAATAATTACCATTATTCACTCTACTGCTGGTTTTACAGTTTATTATGACTTCTTGTCCTTGAGCTGTTGTTATTAATGATGGACTCTGAGTTACAGTGATCTGTCCTCTACACTCTGAAAGAAAAGAAAACAGGACATAAATTAGAATAATGTATATTTCACATTTTAAAATTATTAATAATAATTCTGAAATTTTTACTACAAACCTTGAGCAAACAGTGTGAGAGTCCAGATGAGGATGATGATGTTGTTCATTGTAGTTGTTGTGTCTTGTGTGATGATGAAGATTGTGTTCTGGTCTCAGTCATGAAGTGTTAAACACACAGCACTATAAACACTCATGCAAAGTGTCTCTTTATGTAAATGCTCTTCATACACAGAACAGACAGCTGTCAGTCTCAGACCGCAGATGAATTTCATGCGTGTTCATGTTCTACAAAACATTAGAAACATTATTTCTTTGTGATGAATATAAATGATAGATAACTTCAGACAATTAGTGTTGTATTAATTTTTTTTCTCATGTTACATTTGTATGTATTATCTACTTCACTTGTGTTTGTATGTTAAAGCACAGCTTAATTGGATATTTTACAGTGTTTCACTTTTTCTGAAGAGACCTCTAAAAAAATGCTGGGTTAAATATGGATGAACCCAGCAGTTGGGTTACTGCCCAGAAGATTGGGTTAAACATTTATACACACACACACGCACGCACACAAAAATATGGAAAATGTTAAATAATGGAAACCTAAAAATTTATTAAATGAATGAAAACTGATTTGAATTTGAAAACACATTTTTAAAGATATTAAATATTGTAGTTAATTCTTATAAAATAGCTTGTAGTCTGTCCAAAACGTCACATTGATGCTTTCAACAGCTACAGTGAATTCAATCATATGTTTGTAATCATGTGTTGACATCAGTATTTGTTCTCTAAGCTGTTTGTTGTAGTCAGAGAAATAAAGGCCAAACACAGTTCATGTTTTGAGTTGTCATTTGTTCTCATCATTTCTCCTACAGCGAGTGTGAAGAGATTTCTTCAAAGATGGTCTAGTGTCTGTCTTGATTGTTCTTCTATGTTTTCAGTTGGACTGAATCATGAAGCTCCTGTGAGGACGCTGAACATCTGCTGATGGAGCTGCTCTATTCTGAGAGGAACAGAATCACTCAAATATGAGTTTGACTGTTTGACTCATTATTCTCTGAATTGAGTCGGTTGTGTTGGACTCATGGAGAGATGAGGTTTGTTCACACTGAGACTCTCAGCAGTCAGACTGATCTTCTGAGTGTTTGAATCAACTGTTGATCTGTGATGAGACTCAGTGAATGATTCATTCTGATGTGTGTCCTTCAGGATCTGTGGGCCTCATTTATAAAATGATGTACAGAAACCATCCTAAATTTGATCTTACGGTCATCTCTCGAATATGCATATGTGTGATTCATAGAATGAACGTACGTACAGAAAATGCACGTATGCGTCTCTTTCAGATGTGAAATCTGTTAATCACAAATAATCTTGAGCTTGCATGCAACTGAATGTTTTTAGCTCTCTGCTTGTAAACGACTCCAAATAATTGTCTTTAACATATAAAAGATCATCAATCATCATAATTTAGATCAGCGAGCTGCAAGAACAGCTCACATTTTCATAAACCTGCAATACTCCGACAATAAAAACAGCATACGTCTGCTCAGACCCTGATGTGACGCTAAGCACTTTTCCACGTCAAACAGTTTTTATCAATATGAGCGCTGGCGTGGATTTAAGCGTACACACACTCTGAGATCAAATCTGTGCATACGCAGGCTTTATAAATGAGGCCCTGTGTCACTCAGTTACTGAATCACTCTGATTGTTTTATTTTTAATGATGAATTAATCCACACTGAAGTTGTGTGTGAAAATCAGATGAGAGAATCAGCCACAATTAGCCAGACAATAAATTACTGGTGAGACTCGATCACAAGTCAATGTGTCTGTTATAATAATGTGCTTGTTTAGGACTGATGATTTACCTGCTGAACAAAAACTGACAGACTCTGAATCCCTCACAGCTCCACATTCTCCACACGAGCTCCGTAAGACTCCAGTGTATCCGATGTATCTGCACTATATTAACACACACACACATACACACACACTCTCTCTCTCACACACACACACATACACTCACACACACAAACACGCACACACAGACACAGACACAGACACACACACACACACACACACACACACACACACACACACACACACACAGACATATTATCAGTAAACTATAATCTGAAAAAAATGTATACATATGAATAACATAAATACATTTACAGGACAAGTGACAACAATGTACTAAAAACATAAAATGTTTGATTCTTTGCATGTTTCACAGACGATAATGTTATCAAAACAACCCTCATTCACATTGATCCACAACAAATTACATATATTGTCAATATTGAAAAATAAGAATATATGTGCCTTGTCTTGACTTATAAGCTCAACTAAGCATATATTTATTAACATGGTTTTTAGATATATACTAAATATTAATATATTAAATATGTCATATCATTTAATATAAAATATTTAATATATTTTAATGCACTTCAAATAAGCATGTTGTGGATACAAATGTACTTTACATGTAAGTATATTTTTAATATATTCAATAGTATTTATTTTCCACCAGACAAACTCGTTACATTTCAAAGGGATAATGTATATGAAAATGTCAGTAAAATCATAAAAGATCTATGATTGCAAATACATAATAAATCATTCTGACAGTAATTGTGTAAGAAAGTAATTTTTTTCTGTGGATCAAATGGAAATCTATTTTAGAAACTCAATTTCCTGTGAAGTTGCTTTACAACGATTGTATCGTAAAAAGCGCTATACAAATAATCTTGAATTGAAAACATCACGTCCAGACAGCTGTTCGGTTTGATTGACGGATCATATATTATATATATGATCATATTAAAACACTGACTAGTTATAATATTTCTGTTATAATGATATTGTGTGATCAGTGTTTGTGTTGATCAGTGTTGTGTGTGATTGTGTTGTAGAGCAGCTGCAGTATCTCTCAGCTGTATCAGTGCAGTCACTGTGACTCTGACTGACGGAGGTTTTTGTACGACTCTGTATCACTGTGTGAACACATTTTTACTGTTTGGATAGTGGAAACTCTGACAGTAATAATCTCCTGTATCTTCAGTCAGGACTCCACTGATGGTCAGAGTGAAATCACTGTTAGATCCACTGCCACTGAATCTAGGTGATGTTCCAGTGTAAAGGCTTGTTGCATACTGTATCAGGAGTTTAGGAGCTTCTCCAGGTTTCTGTAAGTACCAGTGTAATAAACTACCACCATGCACGCTACTGCTGGTTTTACAGTTTATTCTGACTTCTTGTCCTTGAGCTGCTGTTATTAATGATGGACTCTGAGTTACAGTGATCTGTCCTCTACACTCTGAAAGAAAGGAGCAAAGGATAATAATGAAAAATTATATATATTTCAAATTTTAAAATAATTGTCTTAATGAAAGTTTTACTACAAACCTTGAGCAAACAGTGTGAGAGTCCAGATGAAGACGATGATGTTGTTCATTGTAGTTGTTGTGTCTTGTGTGATGATGAAGATTGTGTTCTGCTCTCAGTCATGAAGTGTTAAACACACAGCACTATAAACACTCAGAGCACTGAAGCGTGTGCTGACGATGCAAACAAGTGGGCAGGATTTACAACAGCTTGTGCTGCTAACAAACTAATAAACTGATTTCTGAGGGATCATGTGACACTGAAGACTGGAGTAATGATGCTGACAATTTAGCTTTGCATTCCACTTATTTATATTTGTTTTTACTATATGCAGTGTTTATTTATTTATTTATTCATTTATTTTTGTTAAAGAACAGCTTGGTGGATACTTCACAGTGTTACAGTTAATTTTTTTTTATTTTCTGGAAATATCTATGTAATATAAGCTACTGTATATGAGAGGGAAGAAAAAAACGTATTCAATTAAATATGAACAAATTTACATTTATAATAATGTAAAATGTAATTTTCATGAAATTCGTGAAAACTGATTTTAAATTAAAAACTCTTTAATTAACAAATATTGTAACTAATTCTTAATTCTTACTGAGCTAATTCTGAAGCTGCTTGTTGTGATCAGAGAAACAAAGGCCAAACATAGCTGATCTTTTGAGTTGACAGTTGTTCTCTGATTGTCAGGCATCATCTCTCCTACAGTGAGCATGAAGAGATTTCCACAAAGATCAGCTGCACTGATGTGAGAGACGAACACAGGCGACTCTTCAGACTGGAGCCGGAGCTGAAGGTGTTCAGGAGCATCAGGTGTCTGTGTCAGGACAGTAGTGCTGGAGTCCTGCAGGAGGACGGTCTGAACAGCTCGAGCAGCCTGAGGGCCAAAGTATTTTTATTTTCTTTTTTATGCGTACGTTAGCGTACGTTATATTTATTTGACTCACTCATGTACACAGAAGCATTCGACGCATGCGCTTTGCGCCAAATTGCAATACCTCTCCTGACCTTACGGGGCCAGTGGTTGTGCAATCTCTTACCACGAGTTAAAACCCATATTAATATCTTTGTATTTTTTCATGCCACTGTTGTATAAATGAGGATATTTTCTGACCTCTTCGCACAACCTCTCGTCTATGTAGGCCTCTATTGTTGCTGTAGTCAACCTGCATTCCGGTTTGTTCTGTTTATGCAGTTTTTCTTCGGCTATCTGAATCGATACCCCCACGGCTGGGTTGCCACCTTGAGGATAAACTAATTACTGTAAGAGAGGTAAATGCGCATGTGCGACCTACGTGTAAAAAGTACGCTCGGTTACAAAAATCCGGCGGTTCACGTTCAGTACGCACGCACTATTCTGATGATGAAATTCACATCATGTGCACTGTACGCTGTCCCTCGTTTACGCGTAAAAAGTGAAGTATACTTTTGCCTTGACTCTCTCATGAGGAGAAGTGAAGAGAGATCAGTGTTCAGAATAGTGTCAACAAGCTTCCCCCCCTTGGCCCCCCTAAATTTGGGATCATATTACAGCAAACAATTTTGGGTGAAATGAGCAGTTTGTACTGTAAACTATATATATACTGTATATATGTATGTATAAAAAGAAAAACATCACCAGCTGCAAAATTCAAATCTGTGTTCGCTGGCTGGCACAGAGCCAGAGACGCACACATTTTTAAAGCACTGCGCAATATAACCAATCACATATGATTCTGTTGAGCTTATGAATGCAAATACCAATCAGAGGCGTTCAGATGAGTCCTTGCCGAAGCGCCGCTATTTCATCACCGCGCGCTGGCTGACTGAATTCTCTGACTATCGATAATTCTCTCATTAGAAACAACAAAGTGCAGATGTACGAATGTAAGTAAGATGATAATTTCACAGTGTAAACATCTTTACAGATTATTATGGCAGTTTTTGAGAGTTTTTGAGAGTGCTTGAACTCGCTGGACTGAAGTGAAAATGTTCTTTGAAAATGTAAACCTTCTTTGCTCTCTTTATCTACAACGAAAGTGTTATAGGCTAATTAACTTCATTAAAGTCAGTCGTATTAAAAGTATTTTATGGCATGACACTCATATCTGGTAGCCTACTTAAGGAATAAAAAGATGGGCTTTTATGTGTTGTTAATAGTTGCAGTATTAGGCTACTTTGCCTTTCGCCCATTATAGACCAAATAACAATCTATAAAGGTGCAACATGCATTTACATACACATATTTGAGAATCGGGATATTTCATTATATATTTTATTAAAAAATGTAAATAAATACAAATAAAACCCCTGCTGAAAATAATATAATATAATAATATTAGTAATGGTTTTACTGGTTATAATGGGACTTGTATTGGTTTTACTGGAAACTGTAATGGACCCTGTTGGTCTCTACTGGTAATTGTTCATCTTCTATTGGTGGCTTGTTAAAACCAATAAATCCTGATGGAATATGTCCCAAAACACACTACAGAAAACCATTTTTTAATGGTTAAAAGTGGATGGTTTTTAATGTTAGTAATGGTATTTGTAGTGGAAACCATTAAAATGTTCTGTGATGGTTTTATTGTTCTTTTTCAGTAAGACATAAGCCTATATCAGGTATACATTGGTATTGTGGCTGCTGTGTGTCACATGATAAGCATGAGCGCCCCCCCCTCACTCATGCCCCCTCAAAAATAATGAGTGCATCATGCCCCTGACACTACAGTACAAAATTATTTGTCAAATAAATGAAACATGATGAAATATTTAATTTAGTTGAAATTGTTGAAATCAACTGTTGACTCTGATTTTTCTATCAAATGTGAAATCTAGCAAGTGATACACAGTGATATCACACCTTCTCTCTTCTCTACTCCACCACCAGAAGCAGCTGAACTCTGATTGTTCTCAGGTGTTTCTCATCAGACTAATGAGAACGGCCTATTTAAACCAGACTCCTTCTTCAGTCATGCTGCGTCCAATAACCAAATACTTCCGTGATATATAGTAATTGGAAGTCGTGGCTCTAATGGATAGAGCGTCGCACTTGTAACCCGAGGTGGTGGGTTTGAATCTCGGCTCCGGCAGGATTTGTCCACAACTGAGGTGAGACCCTCGAGCAAGGCCCCAAACCCCAAACTGCTCCCCAGGCTGCCCACTGCTCCAGGTGTTTGTGCTCTTGGATGGGTTAAACACAGAGAACACATTTCACTGCTGATTATACTCTGTATAATTGTGTATGTGATAAATAAAGCTCATCTGAGCTTAAATAAAAAAAACAGTAGGTGAAAATAAAGCAAAATGATTCACTGTTTTGAAGCATTCACCTGAAGTGACATCTCATAACATAAACATGACTCATCAACATGACATTTAATAATCAGTAAGATATGAATTATTCTTTACCATTTGTATTGCTGCTATGTATATACCCTGCACAACCTATTTGCACATTCTTCTGTCACATTCCTGCTTATCTTAATATTTATGAAGTACAGTATACTGTCCTGTACATTTTATTTTATATGTTATTATGTTTATTTTTTTACTTCATTTTTTTCCCATACCTATGTTTATGTATATTCTCTTGTGTTTGTGTTACATATAATTGCACTGGAGAGGAACTGATTTACATTTCACTGCTGGTTATATTCTGTATAATTGTTATGTGACGAATAAAAACATCTTGACTCTCTTGAATCTTGAAGTCGGACACAGCGTCAAAGTGAAATATTGCTTGTTTTACACCACAATTCTGAGCAGTCTAGTATGAGAGCGGAGCGCGGGGTGGTGGTGTGATTTTAAATGGAGGGAGGAACGGGTTTGTTAAGAGTCAGAGCATTGTGGTTTTCACTCACTCCAACACGAGTACAATTCATGCCAACGGCCCGTAATATAACTGCATATTTAGCAAGAATTCACGTTAAACATATTTAGCAAGCTTAATAGAGAAGGATCAATCCAATCAGAAAGAATGTGAAAGCTATGATGACGTGAGCAGGAAGTTATACTTCAAGGAATTTGCTTGTCCTTCTAGATACTGAATATTTTCAGGTGAAAGCATGATTTAAACAAGTACTACAACACTTGTTCACACGCTGTCGCTCTCTCAATAATGCATCAAACAAATGTAATCTTACAGTGCTACTTCATCTGTATATGATTTCAGATGAGCAGAAATCTGTAAGAAATGTAGCGATCCGAAGGTAAAATAACTGATGAAAACTTACTGTTATTTTCATCACAAACTAAATTTGCAGAAATTATGCCTTTTAATGCTGACAACCATGTTATTAGCTCAGCATGTGGTAGGAAAAAGTTTTCACACTAGTGTCCAATAAACCACTTTGAAACGCTCCTGTTATTTTGTTTATTTTCTTCTTTTAATAGATATGTTATGAAGAGAACTGTGATATTTAAAACATACTGAAATACTTTGGACGCGGAGCGAAGGAACTCTGTTTTGGACACACTCTTGGTTTTATGACTCTGGGTTTTGTAATATTTCGACCCCTGCGTTTCGTTTGCTTCTCTGCCTGTTTGCCTTGTGTTTGACCATCGCCTGGTTTTAACTGATTTTTAGAATTCTCAGAATTAAATATGCTTATTATAATGCTTAATCATAGTTTAATTTATTTTTTATAATACATTAGAAGTTTATACATTGTAAGAATACACTTAGACACACAATAACATTGGCACATATAGCTATAATGTATCTATGCGATAGTGAATTAATGTGCTACATAACATATATGAATATATATCAGTGGTGGACAAAGTACACAGATCAAGTACTTGAGTAAAAGTACAGATACGTATAATAAAATATTACTCCAGTAAAAGTAAAAGTACTGCTTTTTCAATTTTACTCGAGTGAAAGTACAAAAGTACTCCATTTTTTATGTACTTAAGTAAAAAAGTACTGATAGACAGATTTATTTTGCAATTTTATATAGACTACTTTATTTAATTTTATATTAGCACATATTTTTATAATCATACTGCCCAAAATACCTGGGTTTTTCCCAAAATAACCACTATATAGAGTCAAGATATATATTTTGTTGATTTGGACTACGTTGATGAGAGTGATGTAGTAGTTCACTGTGAAGCTTACACTGCCATGTACCTGAGAGAAAACAGATTTCACCATCTAATCTTCACCAGTAAGAAAAAAGTGTTTTAGAACTTGTTGTTTTGCAGAACGTCAGTTATATATGACATTAGAATTAGGCCTGAAATTTTAAGGAAAATTAACATTTTAAGGAAAATCTAATTATATTTTCATAATGATTTTTTTTTCTTCTCACACCTTGTCTGTGGTGTAAAAACACCCCTGGCCAAATGCCCCCAGAGGGCATCACTTCCCACTCTGATAATTACTGTAGTTACTATGTTCTGAACATCACATCCTTTCTTTTTCCCTCAGATGGAATCTATCTAGGTGGCTGAATAAAGATATTTGGACTTTATATTAAAAAATGTCCTCAACTTAGCACCAGCAAGCTTGTTAGCTAGACAGTTAGCATCAGCTAACAATATTTACTTATTTTCAGTATGGTTATGAATAAACATTCATATCTATCTACTCGGCTAGTTGATCTAAACAATATAAAAATGTATACTGTTGATAAACAATATAAAAACAGACGTCACATAGGTCTAAATGCATAGCATTTAAAAAAAACTGCTAACGTTACAGCAGCGTGTGAACGTGTGTATAACCCCCGGGTCCACACCATCCTAAGTCGTTCTTGCTCCGAGCGGGTCGCGAACCCAGGATTCCGGAGCGGGAGGCGGGCGCTCTAACAAGGAACGCCAAAGGCTACAGCCTCTTGCGTTAGTCGCTAGAGCGCCTCTTTTTGAGGTCAGGGGAGTGAGGTTTACACACAGTCCTTACTGGCATACATCCGTTACACGTGCATGAGTTATTTTATTTAATCGGTGTTATTTTAATGTTTTGTTTTTTGACCTAAAACATAACGTTAGAGACACTGATGTTGATCTGTCTGCATTCAAGCATTTCAGAGGGCTTAAATAGATCACCCTTTACAGCAGATTTAGTTCACAAACAACTGACAGTTTTGACCTAAATATTATTTTCAGTTACAATAATTAATCCTAAAATTTGACATTAGTAACTTACTTTTCACAGCATCAGTAGCGCGCGCTCACGAGATCTCCCGGTTCTTTACTTGTGAGTTCAGTTCACTGAAGAAGACTCGCTCTAAACGGATCATTTGAATCAGTGAGTTTTCGACTCAAGAACAGCTGCAATCGGATCATTGCATCAGTGAATGAATCGTTTGTTGTGATTTGCGAACCGATTGAGCAGGTTCATTGAAAAGAATCAGTTTGTTCATGAATCAGACACCGCTTCTGCGTCTCGGAGCACGTGATGTATTATAAGGAGTAACGATGTGTTTTATGAAATGTAGTGAAGTAAAAAGTACGATCTTATGCTTTGGAATGTAGTGAAGTAAAAGTAAAAGTTACTCAAAATAAAACTACTCCAGTAAAGTACAGATACTTGAAAAATGTACTTAAGTACAGTAACGAAGTAGTTGTACTTCGTTACTGGCCACCACTGATATATATACATATATATGTATATATTTTTCAAAATATTTTACTTTTGAAAAGCGATTGAAGCACATTGTCAGACTTTGTCTTCCTCTGCCTTTGTTTCCTCACCCTTATATGGTCCTTCCTGTTCCACATCATTAGTTTATTAGTCTCCGTCTGTGTCTTGATTATGTCCCAGGTGTCTCTAGTTATGTCTCCCTATTTATAGTCTGTTCTGCCTCATGTTACCTGTGGATTATTGTTAATGTCAGCGTGCAAACCTGTATAGATGTCCTTCCCGGTGTTCCTGTATCTCCTCCGTTTGTTCTTCATTAAATACCCTGTTTGTCACAATCCTCGTCTCCTCGTTCCTGGATCCCCGTGTGTACCGTGACAGAATAATCCACCCGAAACAAGATGGAGATCACCGGCGTCTGCAGCTCACCGAGCCCGGCGTTTGCGGGAAGTCTGCCGCTGTCCGCGGCTAGCACGAGCCCGTCACCGTTCGCGGCAAACGGAAGCCCGCTGGTGTCTCTGCTGGCTCCGCCCAGCTCATCTTCTTCGCCGCTGGTCCTGCCCAGCCCGTCTTCGTCTCCACTGGTTCCGGCCAGTTCCGTGCTACCCGAGCGCCCCCAGGTACCCCTGGGTATTTTAGTAGTTTTTGAGGGGATGGTTTGGAGCCCAGACCCAGAGCCTGCTCCTCACCAGCGCTCTCTAGCACCTGCTCCTCGCCAACGCCCTCCGGTGCCTGCTCCTCGCCAGCGCCCTCCGGTGCCTGCTCCTCGCCAGCGCCCTCCGGTGCCTGCTCCTCGCCAGCGCCCTCCGGTGCCGGTTCCTCGCAAGTGCTTTCCACAGCAACCACGAGAGTCAGCGCTACCCGAGCGCCCACGAGAGTCAGAGCCACCCGAGCGCCCACGAGAGTCAGCACCACCCGAGCGCCCACGAGAGTCAGCGCCACCCGAGCGCCCACGAGAGTCAGCGCCACCCGAGCGCCCACGTGAGTCAGCACTTCCAGAGCGCCCCCAAGAGTTGGTCCCGTCCAGCTCACCTTTGCCTCCGCTGGTCCCGTCCAGCTCCCCTTGGCCTCCGCTGGTCCCGTCCAGCTCACCTTGGCCTCCGCTGGTCCCGTCCAGCTCACCTTGGCCCACGCTGGTCCCATCCAGCTCACCTGGGTCTCCGCTGGTTCCGTCCAGCTCACCTTTACCTCCGCTGGTCCCGTCCAGCTCCCCTTGGCCTCCGCTGGTCCCGTCCAGCTCACCTTGGCCTCCGCTGGTCCCGTCCAGCGCCCCTTCTGCGCTCTCCGAGCGCCCCCGAGGCTCCGCGCAACCCGAATGCCCGCGAGAGTCAGCGCTACCCGAGCGCCCACGAAAGTCTGCGCTTCCAGTGCGCGCCCAGGAGTTGTTCCCGTCCAGCTCACCTGGGCCTCCGCTGGTCCCGTCCAGCTCACCTTTGCCTCCGCTAGTCCCGTCCAGCTCACCTTTGCCTCCGCTGGTCCCGTCCAGCTCACCTTTGCCTCCGCTGGTCCCGTCCAGCTCACTTTTGCCTCCGCTGGTCCCGTCCAGCTCACCTTGGCCCATGCTGGTCCCGTCCAGCTCACCTGGGCCTCCGCTGGTCCCGTCCAGCTCACCTTGGCCCACGCTGGTCCCGTCCAGCTCACCTGGGCCTCCGCTGGTCCCGTCCAGCTCACCTTTACCTCCGCTGGTCCCGTCCAGCTCCCCTTGGCCTCCGCTGGTCCTGTCCAGCGCCCCTTCTGCGCTTCCCGAGCGCCCCCCTGAGATGGGGAGCTTCCCCAAGAAAATTTTTGGGGGGGGGCTACCCTCCATGGCCTCCCAAGTTCCCTGCTCCGCCATGGCCGCCCGAGTTACTTTTATAGTTCAGTCAATGATTTTGAATCTCGTGGTGTGCTCATAAATTATTGATTTATAATACAAGAAAAAAACATAAAAAAATTGCGTGTACATTTTTGTTACATTTTGGATAATTGTAAAGACAAATATAAGAGAATATATATACTAAAATATTATATCTCTGTGTTTGAATATAAAAATAACTGTATAGGTTATTTATAAAATAACACCGATTAAATAAAATAACTCATGCACGTGTAACGGATGTATGCCAGTAAGGACTGTGTGTAAACCTCACTCCCCTGACCTCAAAAAGAGGCGCTCTAGCGACTAACGCAAGAGGCTGTAGCCTTTGGCGTTCCTTGTTAGAGCGCCCGCCTCCCGCTCCGGAATCCCGGGTTCGCGACCCGCTCGGAGCAAGAACGACTTAGGATGGTGTGGACCCGGGGGTTATACACACGTTCATATTCCCCGCTGCTGTAACGTTAGCAGTTTTTTTAAAATGCTATGCATTTAGACCTATGTGACATCTGTTTTTATATTGTTTATCAACAGTATACATTTTTATATTGTTTAGATCAACTAGCCGAGTAGATAGATATGAATGTTTATTCATAACCATACTGAAAATAAGTAAATATTGTTAGCTGATGCTAACTGTCTAGCTAACAAGCTTGCTGGTGCTAAGTTGAGGAAATTTTTTAATATAAAGTCCAAATATCTTTATTCAGCCACCTAGATAGATTCCATCTGAGGGAAAAAGAAAGGATGTGATGTTCAGAACATAGTAACTACAGTAATTATCAGAGTGGGAAGTGATGCCCTCTGGGGGCATTTGGCCAGGGGTGTTTTTACACCACAGACAAGGTGTGAGAAGAAAAAAAAATCATTATGAAAATATAATTAGATTTTCCTTAAAATGTTAATTTTCCTTAAAATTTCAGGCCTAATTCTAATGTCATATATAACTGACGTTCTGCAAAACAACAAGTTCTAAAACACTTTTTTCTTACTGGTGAAGATTAGATGGTGAAATCTGTTTTCTCTCAGGTACATGGCAGTGTAAGCTTCACAGTGAACTACTACATCACTCTCATCAACGTAGTCCAAATCAACAAAATATATATCTTGACTCTATATAGTGGTTATTTTGGGAAAAACCCAGGTATTTTGGGCAGTATGATTATAAAAATATGTGCTAATATAAAATTAAATAAAGTAGTCTATATAAAATTGCAAAATAAATCTGTCTATCAGTACTTTTTTACTTAAGTACATAAAAAATGGAGTACTTTTGTACTTTCACTCGAGTAAAATTGAAAAAGCAGTACTTTTACTTTTACTGGAGTAATATTTTATTATACGTATCTGTACTTTTACTCAAGTACTTGATCTGTGTACTTTGTCCACCACTGCACACCTGTGAGATGGATGGATTATCTTGGCAAAGCAGAAGTACTCACTAACACAGATTTAGACAGATTTGTGAACAATATTCGAGAGAAATAGGCCTTTTGTGTACATAGAAAAAGTCTTAGATCTTTGAGTTCAGCTCATGAAAAATAGGGGCAAAAAAAGTGTTGCACAACCACAAACACAACCAGTATGGACAAAAATGGCTATATTCTTCAATTAATTTAACATCTTTCTGTCAATGTTTGAAATCGAATTTAGATTCCACAATTTGAAACATTACTGAAACTTCAGCAGTATTAATATTATGCTTCGCTGTATCTATGACTACTGTACTACACTATGACTTGTATGCATACTGAATCTAAAGCGATATGTTGAAGATAATTGATCATCAGCTATTTGCCAAATGCTCATGTCTGCTGATGGTCAGATAAGTGTTCATTCACATTCCAGTGGCGCCCCCTTCTGTATGTACAGAAAATAAACTCAAAATCGTTCTAGAAATACTTATTATTAATACAATATTAATGTATTGTACTTTTATTTACCTGGGGGTAATTTCATTTTAAAAAAAAATAATAATAATAATATGAATGAGAACCACATATGTATGCCCAACTTACATTTAGTAAACTCATTGAAATAACTTTGGAAAGATCCTGGTGATTCTCTAGGAAAATATGGTAACTTTACTGGGCTGATAATAGACTTGATATTAAAGAGCATCTGCTCGAAACATAGATTACACAATCTTAATGTTTGACTGTTTGGCAGTACTCTAATGTGATTTTCAGACCTAAATGTTTAGATTTTGAGGTGTTTATTAAGGTTTATTTAGATTTTTAGGATTATTGTCAACGGAAGTGTTCATGGATATTGAGCATGGAGATAAACTGATTAATATTTATATAATATGCATTTATGAAATGTTATTTAACTGCATACATTAAAAATGTAAAATATTTTAAAACTATAATGATTTTTTTTTTCAAAATTCAATTAACATTCACTTAAATATTAATTCAGATAATACATATGTATTGTGTCTGTTTTGATTCATATTTTGTCTTCTATTTTACATTGAAATAGTCAGGGCTCACTCACTGAACCATGAAAACACCTGCAAATGGAGGAAATTATTAAACTTTTTTGTGTAGTCAAATTATGAACCTCAAACACTGAAACTAATCACTATCGGTTCTCTATGTGTTGACTCTGTGTAGTTTGACTGTATCATGAAGCTCCTGTGAGGACGCTGAACATCTGCTGATGGAGCTGCTCTATTCTGAGAGGAACAGAATGACTCACTCAATATGAGTTTGACTGTTTGTCAACCTGAAACATTTGAATTTTCCAGTGTATGCAACATCATGCAGAACACAGCGCAATGAAGTGAGCGAGTTTCTTCTCATTAATAATGCGGACCGAGCATTTTAATAATTAACCGTCGCTCTGAGACCCTCACTGTAATTACAACTCGTGAGCGCCCGCGCTTCAAAACACGCAACGCATGTTTTAAATCCCGGCCTTTGTGATTCAAAAATCGCACTGAGCAATATCGCAATTCGTAATTATTTGTTATGTCGTCCAGCCCAAGGAACTGAATGTGTTTCATTTAGCTGCCGCTCAGTGTCTTTGTGCGACCCACCTTGTCCCACTCTGGGACCCAAGAGTGGGTCAACCCACAGTTTGGAAACCCCTGGATTAAGGTATCCGGTACAGCTATTTCCAAAAAGAAATGATGTGCCTAAATACATAAACATTGTCCTATAAAAAGTAACATTATCCTTATTTCTGCATAATTTCTCTCTCAATATATTATTTAACTGTTTGATTTTTTTTCCCCTTTATTTGAAAGTGAAAGTGAAAATGAGTGAAAGTGACGTGACATACGACCAAGTATGGTGTTTTTGTTTATTTAGCCTCTTTCAAGTACTTGACTTGGTGCTCACTTTTTTTAAAGTTATTGAGATCTATTAGCTTTACAGGAGACAAATATGGGACCCCCAGCTTATTTATCTAAAATCTAATCACAGTGCGTGATGTTGTTGAGATCTCTAATCTAAACTTTTGAGGAGACTAATGTGAGCGATCCAGAGTCTTTAGATAATGAGAAATATCTGAGCACGGTGTGTGATGTTGTTGAGATCTTGTTTAAACATTTGAGGAGACAAATGTGAGAGATCCAGTGGATAAGGATAAAAATCTGAGCACAGCAGGGCTGGCTCCAGGCATGGGCAGGGGTGGGCTAAACCCACCCAAATGATAGTTTTGCCTACCCAATCAGAGTTGGATAAAGATTGCGTTAATTTGTTATGTAGTGATTGAAACCAATCTGAATCTGACCGTATTTTGAAAAGGTTAAAGATATAGCTGGAGACTCCCCCAACAATAACAAAATAACACCAGAAAATTGCAGCATTTTAATTGTATTAGCTGGATGTAAGGCATGCTGAATTCACACAGAGTTTCATTACCTGAGCAGTTTTAATGTTCTAAAATAATGTCCATTCAATTACATGCATTCATTTCATGGAAGGGGCAAGAGCATAATATGATGTTTTATTAATAAAGTTCAGGAGGAGCACGTCAGATACTTACAGATATAAACACAGACGACATACCTCTACTCATTTGACGGTTAATCAGCATTCGGTCTGCACCTTATGGCATTATGTCACAGACTCAACTTTTCCCGTCCAAACAACGAGATCTATGCTGGGGATATTTTCGGCCTAAGGATCGATATTTTTCCGCCAGACACGGCTGCTGCTCTCTGCTCAACCAGCCACACGCTCTCCACTACCAACGTCAATTCCATTCTCTTATCATTCTCCTATCATTTCATCCGTGCCAACAATTCCTCCGATTGGAAAGTGGGTCATATTTAAGCACACGCTGAGGCAAACGCTGATGGATTTCTGACGCGCCGTCCTTGCGGAGGGTAAACAAAGCGGATTTGCACAATCTTTCCCCGAAAACCATTCCAGCGGCCAATAGATCGAGACAAGTCTGAACTCGCCTTGCTCGACACCACCATTGTCCCGCACAACATCCGCGAGCGTCAGGTCGCAGGCCTTAAACAAGCCTGGGCCGCTCCCCAGTTCTCACCGCACCAAGCCTCACTCGCTTTCCGCTTTGGCTCAGCCTTCACCAAGGCTCTCCTGGCCGCAGCGCTATATGCAGCCAGTTCTCTTGCTAAAGGCAGGTAATTTGTTGATAAAAAGTTATTAAAGGACGTCGCGACATCATTGAATGATAATGTCACTATGTAACTAGGGCTGCAACTAACAATTATTTTGATAATCGATTAGTTGGCCCGTTTTCTTTCGATTAATCGGATAAAAAAAAAAAAAATTATTGACGAAAAACACACTACTCCACATTCTGTCCAATGTCCTTCAAACAAACGTGCCAACTGAATGATATACATACAGTACTGAACAATCTAATAGACCACCTATCATAATAAAGAGAAAACACAAACATTTTAGGAATCGGTTGAAAAGTTTTTAAATCTAAAAATGTTATTGTCATTTATTGGGCAAATAACAAACTGAAACAACCAAATAGTATTAATTCCCACTATAACAAAACTGGCCTGCTATATGCCTTGCAACAGCTTGCATTCTTGCTGCCATTATGTACTTTTTGACTGTAAATGGGTATCTGAAAAAAACCACCATGAAGTGCTCTGCCTTTCTTTCATAGATTACAGCAATAATTATATTATAGCATTAGAAATAGCCTACTATTGTTACTAAAGAGCTAACGCATTTTTGAGGACTAACCAATACAGAAAGCTAAAACATGATTTTGGTAATCACCAATGCTGTTAGTTTAGAGCAGCAGTGGCACAAACCTTACATAATTAGTTAAAAACCTTACATAAATGTGTTCTAATAAATGTGTTAAGCACTGTAATAGTGCATATAGTTTAAATCTCTATTAAAAATTAAAATAATAATAAAGACAAATAAAAACACAAACTCAGTGTTAACCTACAGGTAAGAGTAATTTTCAGCAGGAACACGCGTTGACTTTGATCACAGTCACGTGTCATTTATTTATCCTGTAATAAGGTGGCTATGAAGCGTCTGATATTTATATTCAGAATTACACGCTGTTATCCCTTAACAGTTCCTACTCTCATAAAATACGCACACGGCATGTTGACTTTTAAGCCTTAATTTAACTTTCAACAACAGATATTTCAGCTGAATAATTGATATGTTTTGTGCTGAATAGCCTTATAATTAATGTTCTCCCTCTGTGTTCTGTCTGCCCTGTTAAAAATTGCTGCAAAAAAACGGCCAACTTTTGACAGTAACATGCTGCTTTCCATTAAAACAGTGCATTCTGGGTAATATTTGTCATTTTCGAGAAAGTAGCCTGCTGCTATATATCGTAAATTAACAGCGTTCAGTCGACACTCAGAGGCTGTGTTTCAAATCACACCCTACACCCACTATCCCCTACATGAGTTTACTAATATAGTCCACCTGACAGAGAGAATGAACACTAATGAGTGAATTCAGACACTGATGAACAGCTGCTGTTAATGAGCAGAATCACTGATGAAAAGAGAAACAAGATAAACACAAGAACTACAACTGACTTCAGCCACAGCCTTAGATGAAACCAACCGAAGATTTAAACAACTCAACAAACAGCTTTACCAGCTTCACGCTTTACTAACCAGACCGCCTTTATTTCTGTCAGATGTCTACAGAAGATCTTATTGAGAATGAACAGAGGTTTAGATGATGTTTTATTGTTTCGTTTGACGTTACCATTGTGGAGATCAGTGTTGGCTTTAGTTAGGCTCCTGACCTTGGCTTTTGAACTTTAGTTTTTGTTTGATTGCTATAACTGTGTTTTTAAGACAGATAAATAATGACAAAAATTATTATGGCTGGTCAGATGATGTTAGCTGTTACAAGTTGTCACAAACTAAAGTTATAAACTTATGTAAACATATGGTACCAGCACATGATAAAACTCACCCATGACTCCCAGCATGCATTGCCGCATGAATAAATAATGTCACTGAATTGTCCACCTATTTCCTTGAATAACTATGTGCTTTTGTTTTTGCTTTCGTTTTTGTGTTGAGTTTTAGTAGCATGTTTTGTGATGTTCAGAACTGATCTGTGTATTTATTTTTGTGTTTTGTCATTGTTGAGATTCATACACTGAGTCTTTATGTGTGTGTCTAAATTACAACAAAGTTTCTTTTGTTTGTTTAAATTGTGTTTGATCGATCTTTCATAACTGATTGCTCAGCAGTGCTTGTTATTTTGCTCTGGTATCAATATTCAGTAAGAGAAGGGACACCGGATGAAATCAGTGAAACAGAAGTCATAGAATGACTGTTATTAACGATCCACAAACAACATTACCAGACGTTTTTTTCTTTGACTCTCTTTTGCTTTTCCAAACTGTTTCAAAAACACATTATTACAGACGCTAAAAAAAAGTTAATGTTAAAAATTAAGGTTCAAGAGCCCAACTAAAGTAAACACTGATCTCCATCATGGTAGTGAAAAAAAAACCCTAACAAAACATCTAAAACTCTGTAACTCTCAATAAGATAGTTACGTCTGACAGAAATACAGTCAGTCTGGTAATAATTGAAGCTGGCGATGCTGTTTCAGGAGTTAGAGAATTCAGAGCGGTAGAGGTCATCTCTAGGTGCTGATCCACCATCAGATCTGGATACGGACTGGATCTGGTGACTGCAGTGATCATCTGGGCTGGATATGGACCGGATCTGGTGACTGCAGTGATCATCTGATCTGGATACGGACTGGATCTGGTGACTGCAGTGATCATCTGGGCTGGATAAGGACCGGATCTGGGGACTGCAGTGATCATCTGGGCTGGATACGGACCGGATCTGGTGACTGCAGTGATCATCTGATCTGGATACGGACCGGATCTGGTGACTGCAGTGATCATCTGGGCTGGATACGGACTGGATCTGTTGACTGCAGTGATCATCTGGGCTGGATATGGACCGGATCTGGTGACTGCAGTGATCATCTGATCTGGATACGGACTGGATCTGGTGACTGCAGTGATCATCTGGGCTGGATAAGGACCGGATCTGGGGACTGCAGTGATCATCTGGGCTGGATACGGACCGGATCTGGTGACTGCAGTGATCATCTGATCTGGATACGGACCGGATCTGGTGACTGCAGTGATCATCTGATCTGGATACGGACTGGATCTGTTGACTGCAGTGATCATCTGGGCTGGATACGGACTGGATCTGGTGACTGCAGTGATCATCTGATCTGGATACGGACTGGATCTGGTGACTGCAGTGATCATCTGATCTGGATACGGACTGGATCTGGTGACTGCAGTGATCATCTGGGCTGGATATGGACCGGATCTGGTGACTGCAGTGATCATCTGATCTGGATACGGACTGGATCTGGTGACTGCAGTGATCATCTGGGCTGGATAAGGACCGGATCTGGGGACTGCAGTGATCATCTGGGCTGGATACGGACTGGATCTGGTGACTGCAGTGATCATCTGATCTGGATACGGACTGGATCTGGTGACTGCAGTGATCATCTGATCTGGATACGGACTGGATCTGTTGACTGCAGTGATCATCTGATCTGGATACGGACTGGATCTGGTGACTGCAGTGATCATCTGATCTGGATACGGACTGGATCTGGTGACTGCAGTGATCATCTGGGCTGGATACGGACTGGATCTGGTGACTGCAGTGATCATCTGATCTGGATACGGACTGGATCTGGTGACTGCAGTGACCATCTGATCTGGATACGGACTGGATCTGGTGACTTCAGTGATCATCTGATCTGGATACGGACTGGATCTGGTGACTGCAGTGATCATCTGATCTGGATACGGACTGGATCTGGTGACTGCAGTGATCATCAGATCTGGATACGGACTGGATCTGGTGACTGCACTGATCATCTGATCTGGATACGGACTGGATCTGGTGACTGCAGTGATCATCTGATCTGGATACGGACTGGATCTGGTGACTGCAGTGATCATCTGATCTGGAAATGCAGCTTTTCCCGAAGCATTGTGAACTTTTAGTATCTCCACGCTCCAACTTCTCCCTGATGCTCTGCATGGACAACTGTCACCTGTATACTAATGCATGCGTATATGTGTTTCGCACTTGCCTATTGGATAGGTGATGTATAATATTTATAATATAATCATTATAACAATATTTCAAACAGTACATGTGTGGTGTGCGCATGAGCCGAGCCAGATCTGTCAAAAAAAAAAAAAACGGTCCGAACCCGGCCCGAATGCACTCAGCATGTCGGGCCTTAATTAATCACATATTTATCTCACTGCTTCAGTGTTACTCTAACACTCTGTAGTGTGGACACAATGTAAGTGTTCATTTAAAACTGATAATTTTTGATGTGGGGTTTAAACCGTTAAATATGTAAGATGCAAAAAAAAAAAACAGAATGAAATGTAAATTAACAGTAATAAACTATAATAAATTTAGGGCAACAAACTAGAAAAACAGTAACATGCTGGCAACCAGAGCTGCCAGTAGATTGCCGTTAATTCAAGAAAAAAACAGCAATATACCGTAAAACACAACAGATTTTCCAAACAATACAAGTTAATTTCACTAAAATATTAGTGAATGTTCTTAGAAAAAAAGTAATGCAAAGTCAACTGATAAGGAGAGTAAATATTAATCTGAACTGTATTAATGTGTTTTTGCACACAAGAGAGATCTGTTAGTTTAATGTAGTTTTGTGGGTCACCGTTGTTCTGGAGAGCAGAGCCTGTGCTTCAGTCAATGATGAGCAACAAACACTGATGTTCTGCTGCTTTATTTAAAGACATTAACTGTAGAGTTGCTGATTCAGTGTTAATCTCTTTACTAAGCTAGTAAACTAGTTTTGGGGCAGACCTGACCTGTAGAAAAGAGATGGTCTTCATCCCTTCTGGGATGGTGCCGCTCTTCTCTCTAGAAATATGGCACATAGTCTTAGAGTTCGTACTTGATTAACTGGGGCCCAGGTCAGGAAGCAGACAGACTGGCTAAACCGACCGTCTGCTAGCTGCTTCACATCACAGAAGTCAGTTCATTCTCAGCACATATCACAGTAAACTTCCCAGAGTAAAATTAACTCTATTCAGAGAACATTTGGTCCCTCTCTAAATAGAGTTAAATTTAATGAGTTAATTATGTGACTAATTAAATGATGATTGAGCATTAATGAGAAACAGATGCTGTTAACAAGCAGAATCACTGAAGAAAAGAGAAACACAAGAACTACAACTGACTTCAGCCACAGATTAAATCAACTGAAATAAAATAAGACATTTAATCTCTCAAGATCTGATTAAACAACTCCACAAACAGCAGCACCAGCTTCACTCATTACTAACCAGATGGAGTTTATTGTATTGTACGGAAGCTCTAATTGAGAATTAACAGAGGTTTAGATGATGATGTTTTATTGGTCAAGAAAAAAAAACACATGATGCCACCATAATAGTGGTCAGTGTTTACTTTAGTTGGGCTCTTGACAGTTTTAACAATTAAAATATATTGTTTCTCAACAAACATTTGTGCATTGCAGAATCAAAAGTGCTAAGTAGCAGCTTAATATATGCTTTCTGTTAATAACTTATTTTAAGTAATGTAACGAAGCAGTCTCCAACCTCAAGCCCCAGAGGCCGATATTCAGTGTGAGGAATATTCATGAGTTTCCTGTTTCAACTGGAAATATTAGTGTGTTTCCCTCAGATCACAAAATATTTTCAAAAAGTTGACCTAATGATTAACATCAGGTAGTTGATATGCTCAAATGGTCATACAGCTGTTAAGCTTTTTTATTTTACTTTAAAATGAGTCTTTTAATAATTTTGCCAAAATGTATCTGTTAAAGATTGTTATTATGATCATTCTGTCATTCCTAAAAGTGCTTTGGGTGTACAACAATAGTTTCATGTTAAGTGAACATGAAAGCATCAGTTCTCAATTAATCACTTTATAGTTGCAATATTCAACAGCAGGCGAAGTTTAACTTGGTAAGTAGCTTGTAATGCATGTTTTCAGCTAGATAATTTTCAGATGTAAAATGATAATATGATAATGAAACTATGCATATATATGATGTAGAAATTACTGTACTGACTGTGTAATAGATCCTGAAGTCTGTATGTTATACAAGCAATAATTGATATTCAGCAGTGGTCCCTGCCTAATATGGAAAGTTCTTATATACAGTAGGTAACATTTGCTTCTCTATTAATTCACACAATAGATCCATAAGAGCATGGCTATTTTAAGAGGCATGTTTTGGAATAATCTGACAGACATATTGTTTGCAAAAGAGATGGGCGAATACTTAATCGGTATTTAATTACAAACACAATTAAGGAAGCATTAAATATTATACACCTACTTATCCAGCAAAACATTATTTGGTAAAATTTTAATCTTATTGCTCCTTATTTTGTTACAGTTGCCCTGATATTGTGGTTCATTTGTTTTGCCATTGCACAGATGTAAGGTATTTTACTAGTGACATATTCACAAATGTAAATTATCCTTTTTTATTTAGGAAGGAAATGGACCATTATATCGATGCAATATGATTTTCTATACAAAAGAAAAAAACAGTTACAACGGTACAAGTTTGCTATTTTTAATACAAAAAAAATGTATTGCGTACAACCTCCTCTACTGAATAAATATTTGTAACTTTTATAAAGTTTGTCATGTTTCTGTAATGTTAAATATATATATGTGATCTCAAGTGTGTTGCAGTTGTACGCACTTTGCAAACCAACAGCATTTTGACTGAGAAACGTTTTTTTTTCTGTGAATATTTCAGCAGTATGTGTGTCACGTATTTCTGTCAACTGAACTAACGATGTTAAACAATCTTTTTAGTAGATTGTTTGCTTTTCAGAGTAGTGGCCAAACTGGTTTGCAAAGCAGTCGATGTGCATTTTTTTGGACCACAATCACTACGAATCATCTGAAGCATTTTGTTTTTTTGTTGGAAAAACAGACTCTATCGAGAGACTTAAGATCACAAGGAACAAACAGCGCTGGATAGGATATTCACATATAAAAAATTATAGGCCAAAGGCTACTTCTGAACGATAACTTCGAGAAAATCAAGCTACTGCACAGCTGTGTCATGTCGGGTATTCACACCGTAAGTGTACTCGCTCATGCATTTTTTCAGTTGTTTTCTGTGGACATGTGCTAGATGAATCTGTGTTTTGTAATGTCTGTCTCCAGTCACGGTACATAATATTCATGAGTGAAACTTTTATCTGTTTATATCAGGTAAATATTAATTATCCATAAATCTAGGAATCAAGTCTGTAGAGAACTTGTTTATAAATAAAATGTATAACAATATTTAAATAGATCTTACTGATATTATTAACAGAAGCTGCAGTTTCCTCTCTGGACCTCCAATATCAGGTGCTAAAACTACAGTGAATTATAGCTTATATCAGACAGGATTCAGTGTGTATCTTTATGATTAATGGCATGTATTAAAAGTTATAATATATAAAAAATAATAACATATTCTTAAGATTCATTTATAGGCTTTTCATGTCTTCAATTGAATAGTGTAGAGTAGACAGGGAAGCTTTTGGGCAAAGAGAGAGGGGGGTCAGGAAGAATATGCAAAGGACCACGAGCTGGGATTCGAACTTGGGTCGCCATGAGCACAGTTGTGCTGTATGGCACACACACACACGGGCGCATGAACCAGTGTTGCAGTGTTTACAGACTCTTTTTGTAAGACAAAGCACATAGCCACTAGTGACATTTTGGATAAACATTAGCTCTCATTCAGTAGAATAATGTCACCGGTTTAGACCTTCCCAACGCAGTCTTTCTCCACCGGCAGAGTTAGCAGCGTATTCAAAGAACCGAACCGCTGCAATTGTGAATGAACGAGTACAAAACAGCGTTTCCAAAAACCTATCATTGTTGACTCTCTAGCATATGAACATTAATGTAGTTTGTATGTAAAAGTTTGAAATATGCACATAGTTTGTTGGACAGACGGACGTTTGTGCTCCGTGAAATATATATTAAAAAAAATACAATTAAATATTTTAGCAATTCAGTTGAAGTGACTGCAGGTTACATTGAAGTACTCTTTCAGAAACATAAGATATGTAGGCCTAAATGAGAACTGCTTTATTGGGCATTTAGCTATATAAAAATGCAGTAGGCTACTGTTGAGTAACCCTTATGAAATATAACCATGGTTTTATTATAATAAAAGTGTAGTAACCATGTTTTTATTACAATTTATATAACCAGTTTTACTACAAATTCCATGTTAAATTATGGTTAGTGTAGCAAGACAATGGCTAATTTGGGGTTATCATGGTTTAAGTATAGTAACCAAGTTTTTTGGGGGTTTTATTTGTATAAAACTATGGCTAATTTTTGTAAATGCAAGTGCGACTTTATGACATCATAATTATGATAATTAAGCATATATCAAGTTGAATTGTTATATAAAGTTATAAACATGTTTATAAAAAACAAGTTTTGTAATAACAATCATGTATGTAACATCCTAACACCTTTTGACGTTGATGATAATTCAGATTCGGACCTTTGAATGTAAATGTAAAAGGTCAGAAGGTTAAGGACCCCTGATTTAGAGGATTGCTATGGGGAATGACCAGTGTCTGAAGTCAAGTGTCTGAAGCACATGTCAAAACATAACTATTAACTTGACATTGGCAAGTCACAGCCAATGATGTCACTATCAGTGCATTACTACAAGTGAGTATAAAAGGACACCTGTAGAACATATCATCCACTTCTGAAAGAGACGTTCACAGGAATACCCAAAGCATGACAATGGAACAAAGTGTCTTCTTATCCTTCTCAGGGAACCATAGTCACATGTGTAACCTGAGAGGCAACTTTTTTGAGCATTGTTACTTGGGCATTTACATTGAGAATGCGCAACATATTTCTGTCTAGATACGTTAGAATAGTCGTTGGCCCTGTGTCTCATCTGGTTGCCTGTTGACAGCAACATTGTCTAGCAACATTGCTCAAAAAGTTTCTCAAATAGTTGCGCCATGTGTCATCACCTTTACAAATGGGAATTGCATCCATTTAGAAGATTACTATGGATAACAGATACCCACTCTGTCATGCAAAAGGGATGAGTTCCTAAACTGAAGACCCAATCCCTAAGGTATGCACCAGCAGCTGTTGTGACTTAACACTTCAACCCCACCTCCAACCTACACAATCAGAAAAGGTCCCGGATTGCAACCTTCCACCCTTTTCTGCAGGGCAAAGTCAAAACTGAAGCTCAGCTCACAGGCGGGTATTCCAGAGAACACCTTTAGTCAGTAACTGGAGCTCTGATAATGCAGGTCTCAACTTAATGATTCTTTAAAGCGAGAGGATGCCTAACTACGTTCAACACTCAAGACAGTTTCCAAGGAGGTTCACATGGAGCCTAACAACTTAGAATTGCTAGTCAAGTGGAGCTCGGAAGTGCAGAGGCCTAAAAAGATTGACTCTCTATAGCAAGAGGAGGCCTAGCAAAGGCACAAATGAGGTTCACAAAGAGCCTAACAACTTGGCATCACTGCCTAAACAAGCTCTAAGAACTGAGGTCAACATAAAGACTCTCTAAAGAAAAGAGGAGGCATATTCCCTATGCTAAGAATAACTATCAAGGAGACTTGCAGAGAGTCTAACAACTTGGCACAACTGAGGTCTAAGGACAGAGGCCTTAGGATGCATATCAGCTTTATAAAGTGAGAGGATGCCTAATTATGCTCTACACGTGGGAGGCTCACAGAGAGCCTAACAACTCAGAACTCTTATACCAGCAGATCTCTGAAGAGTGGAGGTCTCAGCAAAAATATTTTCTATAGCGAGAGGAAGCCTAACAACACTTCTGTGAAAATGCAGTTGCCAAAGAGAACACTAATAACCAGGCAGAGCACAGAGAAGCGGCGGCCTTAAGGCCAAAGTATACTTCGGCCATCCGTGCACCGTCCGCATTACATAATTTTCGTCATCAGGAGGGCTCGCAGACAGCCACGCACTCTGTCCGCGTGCAGGCAATTTTTTGAGACTGTGCGGATGGTGTGCGTGCAACAGCCCATGCACAAGAAAAAGGCAGTAAAGACTCGAGTCCAAACAATTGTACTGGGCATGTGTTGAATTCGGCTATGAGTATCCGCAGATGAGTATGATTTAGAAATCTGTGCGGACACGCAGATGCTCCTAGTTAAGGACAGTAACCAAGAACACCCTAATTTTAGCACCAAGGACAGAGGCCTCAACATAATGACTCTCTAAAGCGAGAAGAGGCCTAACAATATCCTTGTCAACAATAATTATTGTACTCACGGTCCCACTGATAGTGGCAACGTAGGCTTTCACCAGCCAAGGTCAAGTTCACTGTCGTGACATCGACACATGCTTCAGGCTGGAGACATTCTTCATAGCAATCACCTAAAGGATGATAACATTTAACAATACTAAAAAATAAATAATATTTAATAATATTATAAATAATAGTATTGAATTATTACTACAGTAATTCATTTTAAGTTTATATATTTAAATATTTAATTTTTGCCCCTGTCAAAAAAACACTGACAACCAAGATGGAGGCAGAGGGCGCAGCAGAACCTTCAGAACCCAGCCGTGTGTCTAACAGTGACAGTGACAGCTCCATGGATTATCCCCCTTGTCTCAAGCCCAGATAGGACAAAACACTGACACTGAATATCTTTGGAAGCACGTAAAGAGATTGGCTGAATACTTTGATTGATGTTATACGAGGAGTAAAGCCTTTTTCATTACATTTTTATTCCAGTTTGTTTTTTGTCTTTTCTGTTTATTTTTTATGGAATCTGTTTTAATAGTTTGTAAAAAGTAGTGAATTCATAAAACCTAATGTAATATATTATTGAAATACTAGAAATAACACAGTCCTGCATCCTGAAATACAAATCACAATAATTCATAATAACTAAAACAGGGAAATGCCAGAAGTTTCAAAAGTTTTTAATAATTACAAAAAGGCACATTTAAAATACATAATTTAACAGAAAGTGGGATCAGCTAGATCAGTGGGATTATCCAGACCATCAGAAGACTTTGATTGTAGAAAGAGATCCAAAACCAAATATTCCAGACATGCAGGATAAGAATGGAGACTTGCAGAAACCAGTGTATGAAGAACAAGAGAGGGTCAAAGAGCAGTACAAAACCAGTGCGTGCACGTGTGTGCGCGAATGTGTGTATGTGTGTGTGTTCGTGCGAGTGTGTGTTTATGTAATATGCATACTTGTTTGTCTTTTGCCACTATCAGCAGGAAGAATAGACTGAGCTCAGAATCACTAGAACTCAGCGGCGTGTCTCTACAAAGTCCAAGATCCATGCTTGGACACCCTTCATTCAGTGATGGACAGACCCACGTCAGTCAGGAAAGAACGGAAGCAGTCCTGCAGAGAGTCAAAGACCAACACAAAACCAGCATGAAGAGCAAGTATGAATGCGTATTTGAGGGAAACAAACTACAAGGAAATGAAACCATCTTGAACAGAATCTACACACAGCTCTACATAATAGAAGGAGAGAGAGAAGGGGTGAATGAAGAACATGAGGTTTTACAGATGGAGAAAACACCCAGAATACAACACTCACAACACCGTCCAATCACATCTAATGAAATATTTAAAGTCTTACCTGAAGCAGGATGTGACGAGAAAGACAGAATAAAGACTGTTCTTACTAAAGGCATCGCTGGAATTGGAAAAACCGTCTCTGTACAGAAGTTCATTCTGGACTGGGCCGAGGGAAAAGCCAATCAGGATGTAGATTTCATGTTTGTGTTTTCATTTCGAGAGCTGAACTTGATTCAAGATCATCAGTACAGTCTTCACAGACTTCTGCTGGACTTTCATCCTGAGCTTCAAGAGCTAGACCCAAAGATTTATGAGGAGTGTAAAGTTGTGTTCATCTTTGATGGTCTGGATGAAAGCAGGATCACACAGATGTTTTCAGGCAGTAAGACAGTTTGTGATGTGAATGAGTCTTCATCAGTGGGTGTGTTGGTGTCAAAGCTCATGAAAGGAGAGCTGCTTCCCTCTGCCCTCATCTGGATCACCTCCAGACCAGCAGCAGCCAATCAGATCCCATGCACATACATTAACCGTGTGACAGAAATTCAGGGATTTAATGACCTTCAGAAGGAAGAATATTTCAGAAAGAGAATCAGTGACGAGTGTCAAGTCGACAGGATCATCTTGCATATCAAAAGAGCAAGAAGCCTCTACATCATGTGCCACATCCCCATCTTCTGCTGGATCTCATCCACTGTGCTTCAAAACATCCTGAAACAACATGACAGTTCAGAAATCCCTCAAACTTTGACTGAAATGTACATCCACTTTTTGCTCATTCAAATCAACGTGAGGAATCAGAAGTATGAAAAGAGAGATCCAGAGAAGTCCAGCAGAGAAGTGATTGTGAAACTTGCTGAAGTGGCTTTCAATCAGCTGATGAAGGGCAATGTAATGTTCTATGAGGAGGACCTGAGAGAGAGCGGCATAGACACCACTGACGCCTCAGTGTATTCTGGGATTTGCACTGTAATATTTAAAAAGGAATCTGTGATTCATCAGAGGAAAGTCTACAGCTTCATACATTTGAGCTTTCAGGAGTTTCTCGCTGCTTTCTATGTGTTTTACCATTATGCAACAAGACATATTGACACATTGCAGTTCTTCGATGTAGTTCATAATCTGCATAAGGAAACAGTCAATAAAGCACTTGGGAGTAAAAATGGACACCTGGATCTGTTCCTGCGGTTCTTGCTGGGCATCTCACTGGAGTCCAATCAGAGACTCTTACAGGATCTACTGAAACACACAAAAAACAGCTCCGAGACCATGAGGAGAACCACACTTTACATAAAAGAGAAGATCAAAGATGGACAAGCACTCTCCACTGAAAGATCAGTCAATCTGTTCCTCTGTCTGCTGGAAGTGAAGGATCAGACTCTGTCCTGTGAGATTCAGGAGTTTGTGAAATCAGACAAACAACCAGAGAAGAAACTCTCTTCTGCTCACTGCTCAACAATCGCCCATATTCTTCAAATGTCAGAGGAGCCGCTGGATGAGCTGGATCTCAAGAAATACAACACATCAGATGAAGGTAGAAGAAGACTGGTACCAGCTGTGATCAACTGCAGAAAAGCTTTGTAAGTGTTTAATCCATATACTGTACTTCTGTCAGGACCACTATCGTCAAAGATGACTGACAATTATCATACAATTTGGATTGGCGGTATGGTTCTGTTCTGGGCAAGAACTCCCTGCGCATCCATTCAGTCTAGCATGGATAAGAACAAGGAGAGCAGCAATAATCCCCCAGTGTAACAAAAAATAATAGATAACTATACATACATGTATTGCAGATATAATTAGGTTTAATAATTGAATGTACATTTGAAATTAGTCTGATTCACATTGCCAAGTAAACAACTAAATGAGCCTAAGCAGCGCAGACAGCCTTAGCAGCACGCATGCTGCCGATAACTGAGAGCATTAAACGGAACTTAGCTTAGTAAGACAACTTGAATCAGAGGTGAGTCCATAAAATTACCAATTCCTAGTGATGATGGTGTTTGCCTTCCAAATTCACCACTTAATTAGCTATTGAGCAACGAGAAGCTTGTGATAGTACTGAAGGACCTGATATATGAGTGCTGTGATAGATGTCACATCCCTATAGGTAGACGTGGATCAGCTGAGAGTCAGCTGATGCAAACTTGACTTACGTGACCTGCCAGAACTGACGCTAGAAATATCTACACGTCATTCCACTCTATGAAAGTAAAGCCAAAATGTGATTAAAATGTTTGTAAGATGTGTGCACACTTGTTTTAATCTGTGTTAGAATAAAGAGTCAGTTATTAAGGAAACATTTTCTGATGTTTTGCTTATTTTTATAATGTCCTGACCTGTTTTACAAGAATTAAGCAGATATGATTTAAAGGGGTCATCGGATGCCCATTTTCCACAAGTTTTATGACATGAGTCTTTAGGGTCTTAACGAAAAGCCTATAACATACTTTGTGGCCACATCTACCCACAGAACTTGCTAACTAGCACCTTATTAGAAAGGCAATTTGCAAAGATTCATAGAAAAAAATTATAATCACTTCTTCTGTAGGTGAAGCTGGATCATGAATGATTCGTGTGAACATAGACGCATTTAGGTAGATCGGTGTGCATTCTTTTCAAAAACAAAAGTATTCCACTGTGTCTTCAGCGGCTCAGATGTCGGGAGTAAATGACGACTGCTGTGTTCATAATTACATCCAACAACAAAGCACCTCAATCACTTAGGATATATTTTTGTCTACACCTGCTTCGGTGGTAAAACAATGGCAGACTGATGACAGCTCACTCAGGGCGGCTCTGTGGTAAAACGCCAGTGTCAATCAACTACCGTGTGAATGGACTGGGTCTGTGTGACATCACAGCCAAGAATCTGAGAATAGTTTGATCTGAGAAAGGGGTTATGATTTGGGGGGATTAAAAAAAAAAACACTGGGTGGATTTTTATCTTTATATGGAGGTTGTGTACACACACTGCCAAGAAACATTTCAGTTAACAAAAATATGTAAAAGTTAATTTTGCAGTTGATGTCCCCTTTAAACACTAATTCCAGAATGAATTTAAAAAAATCATGTTTGTTTTCCTCTCTGTTTTAGTCTTGCTGGCTCTAATCTCACTGATCAGCATTGTGAAATTGTGTCATCAGCACTACAGTCCTTAAACTCTGTTGTGAGAGAGCTGGACCTGAGTAACAATGACCTGCAGGATTCAGGAGTGAAGCTGATATCTGATGGGCTGAAGAGTCCAAACTGTCAGCTGAAGATACTGAGGTGTGTAGAATTTTATTTTTGGAATTTGATGTGTTCCGAATCCGTACTTTCTAGCTTTACTAATACAAATTTTGGGGGATCCGAGCAGAGAAATTGTTAAATTAAGTACACTGATAGACTGTTGGTAGCCATTCAGGTAATTTAAAATAGCATTTATTTTTATTCTTTTAACTTTAAATCAAAAAGCTTGGATGCAAAATGTCTGGTTGATTAGATTTTGTGGCATTTTGAATCTTGTTTATTACTTATTCAAGCACCTATTTTATCTTTTATTAGATATTATAAAAATTTGTATCAAATAATAAAGATTATTAACATAATTCAGCATATGATAAAGTCAAATATATGTAATGTTTTTGAATTCTCACTTCATAAAATTCTGATACTTTTGATCTCTTGTTTGGGAGTCCAGATAACGAAAACTTACAGAGTTTCTGGGATGAATACAAATTCCCTAAAACCCAACACCACATGCCTTTAGTGCATACATGTCCATAATTTAAGAACAAATAAATACTGCTAAGGTGAAACCTTAAAATATTGATTCTGTAGTCTTGCCAGTGCTCTCCTTATTCCATAGCTGAAGAGTTTCAGACTTCCACTGGCGCTAATATCAGCACAAACAAGCATTCTCTGTTTAGCAGTCTGATGGGCAGGTCTGGGTTTGGCGGATGCCTAGAGAACATTACCTGCCTGACTGCATTGTTCCATCTGTAAAGTTTGGTGGAGAAGCGATAATAGTATGGGGCTGTTTTCATGCTTTGGGCTAGCACTTTACTTCCAGCGAAGGGAAATTTGAATGCCGTAGCATAGCAAAACATTTTGGACAATGCAATGTAAGGGAAAACAGGTCAATTTAGGTCAAAGGCAATTTTTTTCAGATTTTATAGTGTCTTGACCAATTAGACATAGCTTGTTACTAAGGGGTGTTACTATGTTTCTCCTCCCAATACATAAATCAACATATTATTTACATTTACATTTACATTTAGTCATTTAGCAGACGCTTTTATCCAAAGCGACTTACAATTGGGGAGTACATAAAGCGATTAATCTTGAAGAGGCAAACATACAGAGGAAGTGCCAATAACACCAAGTCTCAGGCATTGTTCAAATAAGTACAAGCTAGCAAGGGAAGGAGAGAAAGAGAAAGAGAAAGATGAAGATTTTGAAAAAGTGAAATAATTTTTTTTTTTTTTTTTTTTTTGATGAGATATGTTATCTTATCAATTACATGGTCCGAATTTTCCTGCTCTTACAGAGTACAGTTTTGACATGATTTCTATAACTAGAATATCATCTATTTTACAAAGTATTGATTGATAGAAATTTATAAAGCATACATTTTTAAACAAATACATACCCAACATGAATATAACCCTATAAACTATCCAATAGTTTTCCATAGAAATACATAATGAGTGATTAGGACATGATAGTCAAATATGTAGGTTACTTACATAATAGGGAGTTATGCATATAAATTTTAGTTGTTCATAAGTCCTTTTAGCATCATTTAGGTGCATATACATGGAAAAGCAGTTTCTGTGCCATTCTGTGGACGTGAGAATGTATTCTGTGAAGACCACAGAGGTTAAAATGTCTCATAAGGAATCTTTGACTTCCTCCCACCTAGATGACAAGAACCAGACTATCCAAAGCAGTCTTTAGATCATGATTACTATCATGGATTTACATGTGATGGTCGTGCTGTGCATCTCTTTGACCATCAATCTTTGTTACTTGCCCCAATTTTGACACTTTTAAACTCCTTCCTGAGTTGGAATCATCAATACGTGTTCTTTTGTTTTAATGCTGTGATAATGCTCAAAGCTGCTAGTTGGTGGACTTGCTTCAGACTCGTGGCGCCAGGGTCTCGTGCACAGATTTAAGATGTTGTCTTGTTATCCTGGGTCTCTTTGTGGAATTTGGCTCTTTGGGTTATTGTAACACCAATCTGATCAAATCTTAAATTGTCTGAATCGTTCTATACCCTACAGGTATGATTCCAGCTTTTTGGGAAATGTTTTGGGAAGGCTATTTTCTATTCCAGCATGACTGTACCCCAGTGCACAAAGCAAGGTCCATAAAGATATGGTTGGATGAATTTGGCGTGGAAGAACTTGAATGGTCCGCACAGAGCCCTGACCTCAACCCCAATGAACGCCATTGGGATGAACTGAAATGGAGATTGCGAGCCAAATCTTCCAGTCCAGCATCAGTCCCTGACAAATCAGACCCTTTACAAATGCTCTACTGGATGAATGGGCAAACATTCCCACAGATACACTCCAACATCTTGTGGAAAGCCTTCCCAGAAGACTGGAAGCTGTCATGGCTGCAAAGGGCAGCTAACTCCATAAAAATGTCTATGTATTTGGAATGTGATGTTATGAATGTCCCTACTGGTTCAAAGGTCAGTTTCTGTTAAAGAGTATGCATGTGTGTGCTCGTAGGTTGTCTGGCTGTATGGTGACAGAGGAAGGCTGTCGTTATCTGTCTTCAGCTCTGAGTTCAAACCCCTCACACCTGATAGAGCTGGATCTGAGCTACAATCACCCAGGAGAAGCAGGAATCCAGCTGCTCACTGACAAGCTACACAATGTAAACTGTTCACTGCGGAAACTAAAGTAAGTGGGGTACTAAAGTCGTTTTACTCAAGATCACTAAAACTGCTAATTTCAGTTGGGTGGCACACATTCAAAAACATTATTTGGTCTAAATTTACATTTTAAGTAATTCAATTGCATAACAATTTTCCATCCGTTTAGATTACATAGTTACAACAAACAAATCAATAAATTTAATAGGATTCATATGCATCAGTCGTATGTGAATGTGATTTACTCAGATCTTGAGAGATTTAATATCTTATTTTATTCCAGTTGATTTCATCTTCGGCTGTGGCTGAAGTCAGTTGTAGTTCTTGTGTTTCTCTTTCCTTTTGTGATTATTTTTGATAACAGCAGCTGTTCATCATTAATGATCAATCATCACATAATTATCTTCTTAACTCTTACACTGCTTCAATGCTACTTTAACGCTCTATAGTGTGGAAACATATGAACACTGAGTAGTGTGGGGTGTGAGCATTTTGCTGTGAACTATTAACTTAACGTAAATCTTACTCGTTTAATTCACATATGACTGATGCATATGAATACTATGTCATCTAAATGGATGAAAAATTGTTATGCAATTTAATTACATAAAATGTAAATTTAGACCAAAGGTTTTTATTTTTTTGAGTGAAAGTCACATAATAAATGAATATGCATTCACATGTAGCACTGTTCAAAATGTTTAGGCACTCTGAACTCTCAATGGATTATTACAACTAATGGTTGGAAATTAAGCACCCAATGTACTTAAAACAGTATTGCATACGCACACACACACACACACACACACACGTTTACTTAGCTCTCAAAAAGGGGATATTGCATGGACTTATATTGTTTTTATATAAAGATAGTTATAAATACTAGATGTAAGCGACTTTTTTTCTTCAGTAGGACAGTAAAGAAGATTTATAGCTTTTCATTCACCAAAAAAAGTAAATGGCTATTGTCACTTTGAAAGAAGCAATGCAAAATGAATACCCTTTGCTCCTGGTGACCTGTTTAGGTCTTATGAAGCAAAATAATCAGTTTGTGCAAGAAACTCAACCTTTTTACAACTTATCTGTCTCATTGCCTGTAATCCAAAGCCTTGGACAAATGGTCTAAAGCAGTGCTTCTTAAACCTTTCCTGGAGGAACCCAAGCCCTGCACATTTTGTATGGCTCACTTATCTAACACACCTGATTCAACTCATCAGCTCGTTGACTGCACAATAGGGTCTGGCTGCAGACTTGCATTTGCACTCTCAGCACTTGCACTCTCAGACACTTGCGCTTCCGCGAGTGACATAACTTGCTGTCTTTGAATTATTATTATTTTTTTTTTATTATTTTTTTGTTTTACAATAATAGCCAGTTGGTGAAAACAAGACAAATGAACTAAAATACAATGTCACTTGCATGACAAGTATTTCTGCTTGCAGTTTCTGCTACATGCTACGTAACTTGCATTTTACACTAATTGTGTGTGTTGCCAATGGAGACAAGACGCTGTTGAGGTTAAACGATTAAAACCATTTTAATATCATAACATACAGTGTCCTGCAAGTCATCTGTAGGAGAAAAAGACCCGCAAATCCGTGGCTACAGAACATTTATTGGGTGCTTTAATAACATAAATGTGTATCCATTCCATTTGCGGAAAAGAATTGGACTTTCCCATTTGTCTGAGGCTCTGGATTACAGGTAATACTGTTATAAATATTGTTCAATTTTTTTGCATAGACCGATTGTTTTGCTTCATAAGACCTCAATATATCATCAGACACCACGGGTAATCATTTGATGTTACTTTTGCTGGTTTATAGTCACCCAGGACCATGGTTTCAGCTAACAATCTTCTTTTAAACAGTCAACTACATTCTGGATGGCTTGATAGCCTTAAAAATAAATACTCTTAATTTTCATTCTGTTTACAATCCTGAATGTCCCCAAAAGGAGGTTTTGGGAGATTTCTAAGGTAGGTACATACAACACATTGGGTTTAAGAACAGCACAAGTTTGCATTAGAAGTTGTATTAAATAGTAAAACAACTTTGACTTGTTTTTACTATTAACCATTTTTATTTAATTTTTTGACATTATCCTTAAGAAATAGAAATCCAACAGTTAAGTAGAGATCCCAAGTTTGTGGGCAATATTAGTCATAACAGTGTGCATAGATCTGCACTTCAAATTTACACCATAAATAGTAGATAACCCGGGTAATTTTAGAATTTTAATTTCAACATATTATGATTTGAGACACTAATTTTCATTTTGAATGGTATTTAGAATGTATATTATGTGAATTGGGATGCATAGATTATAAGGCTCTTATCAGAATCCTTTATTTGGCTCCTGTTTTCCCCTCAGTCTCTGTGTGCCTTATTTTCTTTTATTTATTTTCTTTCACATTGATATTTTAAAGGGATAGTTCACCCAAAAATGAAAATGATGTCATTAATTACTTACCCTCGTGTCATTCCAAACCCGACCTGTTAGGCAGGGTCAGACATCTCTCGGATTTCATCAAAAATATATTAATTTGTGTTGTGAAGATGAACAAAGGTCTATAAGTTGGAAACGACATGAGGGTGAGTATTTAATGACAGAATTTTCATGTTTGGGTGAACTACCCCATTAACATCTTCATACACACTTTTAATATTTAAACATTGATAATTTGTGGTTATTTGTTTCTTTCCAGTTTAGACCATGGAGAACATTTTAGAATCACACCAGGACTGAGAAAATGTAAGTATTTTCTCACTTTCTCACACACACAAAGAGAGAGAACGGGTGAGGTCAAAACAATTCCAATACAATAATAACTATATCAAAATGGACATTAACACCAATCATTGTGACAAACAAGAAAAACGTTTATCTATAACAGAGCAAATTGCATCATTGTAACACCACTGAACCAAAAAGAAAAATCAATTATTTCATCATGTTATAAAATTCAAAATCAACCCACACTCTTGCTTTTATCCGATTTGTTTAAATAGATATAACTTCACATCCTTCTGACCCTTCGATTTCATTCCTCCTGCTTAAATATACTGCCACTTTTTCTTCTCCCACAATGAAATGTAAAAGTTGATATTTTATCCTGTTTTTCACCACATATCGATATCCAAGAATAAAACTCTGAACAGTAAACATTTAATCTAACTTACCAAACAACAATGTGAGTAAATCAAATATATAGCACAATCGTGTACACTCCATAAAACAATGAAAACTTGTTTATTTTGTTCCACAAAAAGGACACAAATTACAAACATTTGAGCTGGTAACATGCACAAAATAATTAACAGCGACTGCACTGTGTAAAATTATCCATTGGAGATCCCCCACTTTATTTCCCAAAGGAGAATATAAAAACCTCCACACAGGTTTTATACTCTGACCCAAACCTAATTTGTCTCCGTTTAAAACTTTCGAGTTCAAAATTTTAACACAACTTCTGTAAAATATTTTGCTGTTAGCCTCAATTAATAATCAATTCCTCTAAGTTCTTCAACAATTCCCCATTTGCATCTTTAAAATCAGGAATAATATACAATTCTAGAAAATGATCCTTGTTATCTGGAACCACATTTCCTTCACCATAGTTAATACGGAGAGACGTTTCTTCTGTTTTAAAAGATCCAGTAATTTCTCTGCTAATCTTGTTGATCTTACTCCAATGCAAGAAGCAACCTTGTGTTATTTAACTCAAGACCCCCAGGAGCTATTATGTAACACAATTTAACTTTTCTTGCTCTGCATATTGCATTTTCAAAACACCATGCAGCTTCTCTTGAAACATCAAAACTAGCTCCAAACAGTCAGTTCTACTAATAACCAAAATAAACACAAACCAAAAGCCCTCTCTTCTGGGAGTCCATTAAAAACAAATCCCAAGTCCCAGGCCTCCAACTTGACTCAAAACAAGGTTAACAACATTCCTCCAAACAAGATTTTCTGGTCCAGCTAAAAATCTTTGCATAAATTGTAAAAGAAAAGTTGCTCCTCTGCTGGCCAGATGTACTAGTCCATTACCCCCCTTCCTCCTTAGGGAGATAAAGTGGACTCCGCGGCACCCAGTGAAACTTAGTCCAAAAAATCCACAATGAAAGCTTGTAGTTTTGCAAATAGTCCACTTGGTGGCTCAGTACCTGCCAAGTGATGCCATAATGTTGAAGCCAAACCAAATTATTGATGACTATATTACGTCCTCTAAATGACAATATGGGCCACAGCCATTTTTCCAATCGTCCTTTTGTTTTTTCTAAAACATCCTCCCAGGTTTTTTGCCATATTGAATCATGTCCAAGGTATACACCTAAATATTAAAGCCTTTTTCTTCCTTTCAAGCACAGCAGGTAAATTAGGAAGACATTTACCTTCACTCTTAGTCGAGTTTATCTTAGCTGGACAGCTTACCAAAGTCATCAAATATTATTCTTAAAATATCTACCTCTTTTTGATTAATCACAAAAACAATAACATAATCAGCATACCCTTACCAAAAAGTAGTATACTTCAAGTTTATTTTATTAAGTATATTTAAGTAAATTTCAAAAATTATTTGAGAGTTAAGAGAATTTGTTGTTTTATTGAAAACGTTTAATTTGATCTCACCATTGTGGTGATCAGGTTTGCTTTAGTTGGGCTCTTGAACGTTGATTGTTAATCTTATATTTTTTTTGGCTGTTGTAACTGTGTTTGTAAAGCACATTTGATATAGCAAGAAAAGCCAAGAAAATGTGTGATAATGTGGTTTTGGTTAATTATTGATAATGATATAATCATTATCTAGTGGCCTGATTAACTGATCTCATTCTGTGGCTAATCTTTAAAGATATGTTGTGGATTTATTTGTTAGTTTGATGTTGTTCACAATAAATATATAACCCTGAATGAGATGACAAACTGCTATTGAAATATTTAAGAAACATCTTATGCACAAACCCTTTAGTACTACAGTTTAGACACACAGCTATTAAGAATCAGTGTATGAATCTCAACAATGGTGACTATTTAATTCTCAAATATTGTTTGTGGACATATGACAAAAATAAAGTCAAAATGTACTGTGTGAAGTTGGTAATGCTGTTTGTGTAATTGTTTAATCAGATCTTTAGAGATTTAATGATGTCTTGTAGTTCAGTTGAGTTCATCTAAGGCTGTGGCTGAAGTCAGTTGTAGTTCTTGTTTCTCTTTCATTCAGTGATTCTGCTTGTTAAGAGCAGCTACTATCTATAAGAAGAGTAAATATTTAGCTGAACTGTATAATTTTACACAAGAGAGATCTGTTAGTTTAATGTAGTTTTGTGGGTCACCGTTGTTCTGGAGAGTAGAGCTTGTGCTTCAGTCAATGATGAACCACAAACACTGATGTTCCGCTGCTTTATTTAAAGACAGTAAATGTAGAGTTGTAGATGCAGTGATAATCTCTTTGTTAAGTGCTTTAGCTGATGATAAACTGCAATGAGTTAAAGTCATGTTTTTAGTAACTTTACTATCACAAATTAATTGTTTGCAGTTTTATACTAAGAAATATTCTTTCTCAGTAGACTCAAATTAAATAAGTTAACCAAATGTTTACACACCATCACAACAATTTAACAGCATGTAAGAGTTGTCTGTATTTTTACAGTACAATTGTAATTATTGATTTACAGAAATGTATACATTTACAATCTTACTGGCAAAGTAAGAAAATGGCCAAAATTGCCAGTACGTTTCTGTACATTTTACAGCAAGTTGTTTACAGCGTACTGTTATACTTAAATTATACTAAAATGGTATAATTGTATATACTAGAAAGTGGGCCAATTTAGTCCCAAGGAGTATAGAAATAGTACACTTACGAGTATACTACTAGTACACTGATATTTGTATACTTACTACTTAAAGTATACTTAAAAATATACTTGAACTTTACTTAAGTATACTTAATAAAATAAACTTGAAATATACTACTTTTTGGTAAGGGTAAGCTGACAACTTAATTTTAAAATCACATTGTGGTATACTCCAACCATCAATCTTTGCTCTTATTCTCACTAACAATGGTTCAATTACTAAGGCATTCAACATGTCTGAAAAAACACATCCTTGCCTTATGCCCCGTGTGATCTTAAAAGGAGCACTCAGGCCACCATTAATTTTAAGTACACTCTCAATGTTCCCATACAACACCCCAATAATTTTAATAAAACTCAGACTGAAACCAAACTCTCTTAGCGTCTGCTCGAGTTATGAGTTATGCTCAACCCAGTCAAAATAAATATCTAAATATCTAAAATGTCTCTAATTAAATAAATATGATCAAAAATAGATCTATTAGGTACACAGTATGTCTGGTCCCCATGGATAACCCAACCAATCGCCTCTTTTAATCTAATTGCAAAGGCTTTGGATAAAATCTTAAAATCAGAGCATAGGAGTGAAACAGGTCGCCAGTTCTTTATATTTCTGAGGTCACCTTTCTTCGGTAAAAGGGTGATTTCTGCTCTTCTGCGGCTCATAGACAGCAACCCTCTTGTCAAGCTGTCACTGAGCATGTCTAGCAGATCATTCCCCAACACAGCCCAGAGGGACTTATACAACTCTACAAGGATGCCATCAATCCCCAGAGCTTTCCCAGACTCCATACTCTTTAGGGCGTCATACAATTCACCTTTCGTAAGTTTTTTCCAGTTCAGCATTTGCTCTTTCTGGAACCTTAGGTAGACCCTCATAAAAGCCACTGGCTATGTCTTCCACCTCTGTGTATTTACCTCCTGTACAGCTCTGAATAAAAAGCCACTACTCTTTTGCTAATTTCCTTAGGCTCTGTAATTTCTGTGCCAGATTCTAATAGCAAAAAAATGCACAATTCTATTTAGACCATTTTTTTTCGAGTCCAACGAAAAACTTGGTTGGACCATCCATTTGTGCTGCACATTGAAACCTTGATCGTACCAGAGCACCCGGAGACCTAATACCCAACAAATCATCTAAAACTTTATTTTAATTTTTGAAAACCTTAATATGAAGAGCTCTTTTCCAAAACGCTATAAATCCATTTTAATAGTTTTCATGAAAATGACATTTTTTTACCTAGACCCATACATTTTGTTAATATTCAATTTATCATGTTAAAATGGTCTGTTGGCTCAGTCTGAACATGTTAAACAATGATTGTTAAACCCCCCCGGGTCCGCAGCATCACACCAAGCGGGTCTCAAACCCGGGTTTCCGGCGCGGGAGGCGGGCGCTCTAACAAGGAACAACAAAGACTACAGCTTTTAGCATCAGTCGCTAGAGCGCCTCTTTGTGAGGTCAGGAGAGTGAGATACATTTTAAACAAGGATATATAGCGATTTGGCATGAAACATTGATGGAGCAGTGAATAGGTTCAGTACACAGCAAAATGGCATGACGAACTCATTTTTTTTTTGGGGGGGCGTTTATCGCGTTTTGGAAAAGAGCTCTTCATATGTTCTCAGTCCCTTACAGATTCCAATGACTTTTGTAATTTTTCTTTCTCTAGATCATCCATTGATCGGGAAATTCTTCTAGAAGCATTTAAAGTATACATACAACACAGTTGCTGTGTCTGTCACAAAACATGTTGTGATTCCATATGAGGTTCTTTATGTTCCCCTCCATGGGAACTTCGAACTGCGTCCCCTAGGGGTCGCTACGGGGAACGCCCTCAGCGTGACTCGTGTCTGAAGATACACATGTAAAAACACCACCTGTTGGCCGGCGACAGCCCATGACATCACTACCGGCGTAACCACAATATAAGGGCCGCCGGGAGAATACATCATCCTCTTCTTCGTCTTCACTGACTGTTTTGTTTGAAGCGTGCATTCTGGTAAGAGTACAGTTTTCTCTCTATCATGGCGAGCACTTGCAAGGCGTTTAAGATTGTGTGTGGATCCGCGTCCTCGTTATTTGAAACCCGATGACAGACACAATCTTTGCGTCTTTTGTTGGGCAAGGAGCACGCACGCGATGTCCTTGAGGGGAAATCTGCGTGCACTGTGAGCTTTTTCTATGTAAAAGCTCCGCTCTCGTCCTGTCCCTCTTTTCAAGGAAATAGGGGCAGCCGTCTGCTTCCCGCGATTCGGGACCCACCGCTGCCGAGGCACGGAGGCGAATGAAATTAGCAGTTGGATGTGGCCGATGAGTGAGAGAGGGACCACCCCTTTTCGCGCGTGTCGGCTGAGAACGAGAGTGAGCTGCTGGATTGTGACGATGCGATCTTTCTGACATCATCAGATTCAGCGGCTAGTGCTCTGCTCTGCATATGAACGAGTTTATGGAGGTTATGGATCATAAAAATAAATATTTCTGGCCATAAACCCCCAGCTTGAGTGAGCCTTCCTTTCTTCATAAAAATCTCGATGTGGAGGTTGAGAAGGAGTGGAAAAAGCTATTTTTCTCGTATTCATAGGTTTCAGCATACTAGTTATGCTGACACTGAGGGGATGCTTTAAAATGGCTATGAGGGGATGCCCCCTGTGCAAGAGATGATAACCAGCTTATCTCTCTGTGGCGAGACATCCTCTCTCAAGGCTCCTCTCCTGGCCACCTAAGCCCCTGAATCTCGCTTAAATGGCAGGGCATATGCAGCAGCAGGTCAGACCGTCGCTTCGTTGCACACTAAGGCATACCAGACTGATCTGCTGAAAGACCTGGATAAGGTTCTATAAAATCCAGGTCTGAGCCCGAACAACCAGGGGTCCTAGCCCATCTCGGTCTGAGGGTCAGAGATGGGCTCAGAAGGCTAGTCTCGTGACTCATGCCCCTCCCCCTCCTGCGGCTAGGGTGAGAGAGAGGTGCGGGTCAGAGAGAGGCAAGCCCTCTCATTCCTCTCTAATTCCCCTGTAACCACCGTAAACTCCACCTGACCGAGGTTAGGTGGAAATTTCCTGCTAAGCCAAAAAAAAAAAAACTAGAAAAGGTGAGTTCCCTCTCATTCTGAGGAATGAGTTCTCCGCTCTCCAGAGCTCGTTGTCGGTAGAGCTAGCAGTGCTCCCCTCACCTAGAGGGTCACCTATGAGCATGCCGCTCCCTTCTGAGCGCTGAAGGATGAGTCCTCCGCTCCCCAGAGCTCGCTGTTGGTAGAGCTAGCTTTGCTCCCCTCACCTAGAGGGTCACCTATGAGCATGCCGCTCCCTTCTGAGAGTTTGAGTTCCCTCTCATTCTGAGGAATGAGTTCTCCGCTCTCCAGAGCTTGCTGTCGGTAGAGCCAGCATTGCTCCCCTCACCTTAAGAGGGTTACCTATGAGTATGCCACTCCCTTCGGAGCGTCTGAATGTCCCCTCATTCTGAGGAATGAGTTTTCCGCTCCCCAGAGCTCGTTGTTGGTAGAGCCAGCATTGCTCCCCTCACCTAGAGGGTCACCCATGAGCATGCCGCTACCTTCTGAGCGTCGGAGTTCCCTCTCATTCTGAGGAATGAGTTCCCCGCTCTCCAGAGCTCGTTGTTGGTAGAGCCAGCATTGCTCCCCTCATCTAGAGGGTCACCTTTGAGCATGCCGCTCCCTTCTGAGCGTCTGAGTTCCCTCTCATTCTGAGGAATGAGTTCTCCGCTCTCCAGAGCTCGCTGTCGGTAGAGCTAGCATTGCTCCCCTCACCTAGAGGGTCACCTATGAGCTTGCCGCTCCCTCCTGAGCGTCTGAGTTCCTTCTCATTCTGAGAAATGAGTTCTCTGCTCTCCAGAGCTCGTTATAGGTAGAGCTAGCATTGCTCCCCTCACTAGAGGGTCACCTATGAGCATGCCGCTCCCTTCGGAGCGTCTGAGTTCCCTCTCATTCTGAGGAATGAGTTCTCCGCTCCTCAGAGCTCTGTGATAGGTCGCTCGCCTTGCTGGTCGAGCTAGCATTGCTCCCCTCACTATAGAGGGTCATCTATGAGCATGCCGCTCCCTGCTGAGCGTCTGAGTTCCTCTCCTTCTGAGGGATGAGTTCTCCGCTCCCCAGAGCTCTGTGTTAGGTCGCGGAGGAATGAGTTCCCCGCTCTCCAGAGCTCCTCATTGGTAGAGCTAGCACTGCTCCCCTCACCATAGAGGGTCACCTATGAGCATGCCGCTCCCTTTGGGGCGTCTGAGTTCCGTCTCATTCTGAAAGATGAGTTCTCCGCTCCCCAGAGCTCGCTGTCGGTAGAGCTAGCGTTGCTCCCCTCACCTAGAGGGTCACCTATGAGCATGCCGCTCCCTTCTGAGCGTCTGAGTTCCCTCTCATTCTGAGGAGTGAGTTCTCAGCTCTAGAGCTACTCATTGGTAGCTGAGTTCCTCTCATTCTGAGGAACAAGTTCTCCGCTCTCCAGAGCTCGCCGTCGGTAGAGCTAGCACTGCTCCCCTCAACCAGAGGGTCACCTATGAGCATGCCGCTCCCTTCTGAGCGTCCGAGTTTCTCCGCCCCCCAGAGCTCTGTGATAGGTCGCTCGCCTTGTTGGTCGAGCCAGCATTGCTCCCCTCACCATAGAGGGTCATCTATGAGCTTGCCGCTCCCTTCTGAGCGTCTGAGTTCCCTCTCACTCCGAGGAATGAGTAGTTCTCCGCTCCAGGGCATAGAACGTTCTTCTAAAATCCATGTTATGGTAAGTGCACACGCGAGACTTTGGGCACTTTCTAAAATCCACTCAGTGGTAAGTCCGCACATCGAAAGTTCTGCGTTCTTTCTAAAATCCCGTAAGGGTAGGGTTATGCGCGCAGCTTCGGGCCCTTTTTTGAGCTGGTTAAGCCCCGGTTTGTGCCTTGGGCCCCACTCCTTCTGCCCCAATATTTTGGGTCAAAAAAAAAAAAAAAAAGGGGGTGTACGCTACCAAGAGGTCTGTTGAGACAGTTCCCTCAGTAAGCTTGTGCAGAGCAAGTGGTAGCCCCTGAGTGATCGGCCGGGACCTAGTGACCAGGTGCTTGGCCATATCCCCTTAAAGGAATCTTTCTCTGATTCCAAGACTTTGAGCTCTACCCTGGGTCCGGTAATCCCGGCACCTAGCAGGAAAGTACTAGGGTATGCAGCTCGGGCCTTTGGCCGAAGGGGATAATATCACTGACAGCCATCAACCGTCCCAGGGGCAACTCCCTTAGCCGGGTAGAGTTGGCTTAGTGCTCGCCTTTTGCGCGAAATTGGCTTGCACTCCCCTCAGCATGGTGAAGTGGGTATAACGTTCCCCGTAGCAACCCCTAGGGGACGCAGTTCGAAGTTCCCATGGAGGGGAACGTCTCAGGTTATGTATGTAACCATGGTTCCCCGAATGGGGAACGAGACACTGCGTCCCCTAGGCTTTGGGCCATGCTTCGGACGCAAGCTTCAGATGAAGAAGCGGATGATGTATTCTCCCGGCGGCCCTTATATTGTGGTTACGCCGGTAGTGATGTCATGGGATGTCGCCAGCTAACAGGTGGTGTTTTTACATGTGTATCTTCAGACAAGAGTCACGCTGAGGGCGTTCCCCGTAGCGACCCCTAGGGGACGCAGTGTCTCGTTCCCCATTCGGGGAACCATGGTTACATACGTAACCTGAGACGATTCCTGTCAATACTGTCGTTTTCTGTACAGTTAAAATCACCCCTAATAAATAGATACTCTGCAGGTTTGCAATTTTCTACTACATTTTTTACTTTATTTAAAAACAAAACCCTTTCACCTCCCAGAACCGTTACATGCATATTTATAAATACAACTATACAATTGTCAAACTCAGCTATTAATTTCAACAACTGTCCCTCAACTACATTTTCCACTTCAAAAGAAACTTGAACTATATTTTTTCCTTAATAAAATGGCTACACCTCCACTGATAATAGTCTTATAATCACTTCTCCTTACACATTTCCCATGTACTTTCATTCTGCACAGCAGTATGAGTCTCCTGAACAAACTTGACATCAGTATTGTTTTGCTTTATCAAATAGCATTGCTCTTTTCCTTTAATCTCATGCACCATTTATGTTCAAACTGCCCAGCCTTAAATTACTCATGAATAAATTAATTAAAAAGAGACCAAGCATAACAAAAACAAAAAATGAACAAATAAAAAAATAAAGATTAAAGCATTTCTTTTTCATCATTCAACATGGTTAGTCTCAACTTCTGAACAATTTTCTTCAGCCTGTATATTTCTTGTTCTGTAAGACCCCCAATCCCTTTTTCTTTCTTTGACATTCTTGCTGACTCTATAAACAATTCCCGGTCAGGAAAAACCCTCCTTCCACTTGAACTCCCTTCATTTCTTTTGTACTTTACAGAAAAGCTTGAAACTTTTCAAGGGTATAGGCATTAATTTTAGATCTCCTAAGATAAACTGAATCCACTGAGCTCACTGATTCACTCTCACCCTCTGTTAATGACTCATCAGAATTACTATGGTCAGTTATAACACCATGATCCATCTTCTGTTTCATCTGTTTTTCCTGAACCTGTTCTTTCCTTGTTTTTTCCCCCTTCTCTTCCCAGTAGTTTTCTTTTCAGTGTCTGTGTTTTAAAAAGACTGTCATCATCCATCATATCAATGTCTCTAGACGTTTCTACTTCCACAAGACTACCAACAACATCATTTTCTATTTCAGTTGTGTACTGTACTAGTTTTTCCTTACTACACCTATTCACACTTTCCTCATGATTAACTCTTTGTTCACTTTTTTTCACCATCTTCATGTCTTTTATTCTCATTTCTATCCCTGTGCTTTTCTTGTTGGTTTTCACTCACATTAGTTTCTTCTTGTCCCTCTCCATCATTATTATGAATTGTTTCATGTTCTTCATTCTCTGAACAAGCACTAACAAGATGCCCTTTCTGACCACACTTAAAACATTTCATTGTTACTGATGTTACATGAATAACATCGTCAAAGTCATCAATCCTAAACTTTAGTGCTGCTACCCATTATTTAGAATCATATAGACTTGTCTTCGGAAATGTACAGATTTAAAGATTAAGGCAATCTTTTTAATCTATGCAACTTTCCCATGTCTTGCCAGTTCTCTTTCAATCACTTCATCTTTGATAAATGGTGGAACATTTGACAATAAGATCTTCTTCACTGGTTGCATCAAAGGCAGTACCGCCGTATTAGCCTCATTTATGACAATCCCACTCGCAACGATCTCACTAACTTTATTCACATCATCTAAGAACAACACAATTGTGCTGTTCATTCTTGATGCTGACAGAACGCTTCTGTGACCAACAACCTGTGCGACAGTCTTGTAAACTACAATTTTCCACAGAACAGCGTTCCGTGGGGACAACTTTAATGCCATGCCACCGCGTTAGCTGATCAAGCGTCACACTTCCAGGTGCTGCCATTTCAATCAGCACATGCTGATCAACAGCGCCTTACTTTTCTTAACTGTAGCAACCCCCTAAAACAATCACCCACCGCTCTACACAAATATAATAAAAGGATAGAAAAACTCACTCAACTCACAGGCAAATGATCTCACTCCACGCACATTCAGCTCCACCCACTCATCCCAGCATGCACTCGGAGAGAGAGAGAGAGAGAGAGAGACACACACTCTGAAATAGCCCTTTATATAGCTCTAATCTCTTGTTTTGTGTGTGTTTAGATGCCTGTGATCTCACGCTGGATCCAAATACAGCACACACTTGTCTCAAACTTTCTGAGAACAACAGAAGGGTGACGCATATAGAAGAGCAACAGCCATATCCAGATCATCCAGAGAGATTTGAGAACTGTCATCAAGTTTTGTGTGGAGAGAGTCTGACTGGACGCTGTTACTGGGAGGTTGAACGGTTTAGAAGAGGGGTTGATATAGCAGTGACATATAAAGGAATCAGCAGAAAAGGGGGAAGTCATGACTGCTGGTTTGGATACACTGACAAATCCTGGAGTCTGTACTATTCTGCTAATGAATTCGCTGTCTGGCACAACAGTGTGAGCAATAACATACCGGTCCCTTCATCTCCCTCTAAAAAAGTAGGAGTGTATCTGGACTGGCCAGCCGGCACTCTGTCTTTCTACAGCATCTCTGACATGCACACACTCACACACTTACACACATTCAACACCACTTTCACTGAACCCCTCTATGGTGGGATTAGAGTTTATGATGCCTCAGTGTCTCTGTGTCAGATTGAACCTATGTACAAAACACCTGAGACATCATAAAAAACTGACTCTTTTCCAATAAGTCACAAAGTGTTTTATTTTTTATTTTTTTTACTCTCTCTCTGGGAGTGAGTGGGTGGAGCGTGGTGAGTGTGGGTGAGAATGGTAGCCGTCTGTGACTTGTAAGAGGGTTTTTCTAACTTGTTTTCCTTATATGTGTCTTGCTTTGGTTTTCTTTTTTATTTACTTGTATCTTATGTGTGGATAGACTGCTTTCAGCTTTTCGCTGGGAAGTATGACAATTCCAAACACAATGGTTTTTGAAAATTTTATTTGGCGTCATGGAGTTAAAATTGATTCTAATGCCAGCGTGGAGGATGTATGTTTGGCTGTGGGAGACGTTGTGAATCATGAAAACATTGTGTCGGCTTCGCGAATGAATAATGCAATTGTGCTTTTTCTTAGCACTATTGAGAAGGCTAATGAAATGTGAAGTGCAAAATGGTAATTAAGGGTTCCCTTAACTGTTTCCTTTGAGTACTCCAGCCAATAAAATAGTACTTTCAAATGTCCCACCTTTCGTGAACGATGAGGTTATCGTGCAAGAATTTTCACCCATCTACAACGTTTCTCCCATCCAAAAAAATTCCACTTGGCTTTAAATCTCCTTTAATAACGCATCTTGTGTCTTTTAAGATACAGGTGTTTATGATTTTGAAAAATGGCGAAGACGAACTTGATCTGGTTTTCAAATTTAAAATAGATGGCTTTGATTATGCTGTCTTTATATCATCTGATACGACGATCAAGTGATATGGACTCATACGAACTCTTATTCATAGTTGCCCAGATAAAGTAAATAAGAGCACAGTGCCGGTTTATGCACATAAAGCGGGGAGTGCTGTCGCTGAAACTAGTGCATCCGCAGCTGCTTCGCTGGAGGTTAAAAATGGCATAACTGCGAATGTTTCACTTGAAGGGCCGGTTGCGGGAAAAAGCAGTGCAGAGAAGTTGATGTCTGATTCTCTTCTTGTTGACTCTTGTTGATGGAGGTGTTGTGGTAGGGCCTATAGCGGCAGAGACAGTGGTAAGATTGGGTAAGATGGTATCTTCCGCATTTGTTGAGCAAGACTTGTAACTGAAGTAATTGAACATGGAAGTTGAATCAATCGTCAAAGTTTCTGTTAAAAGGAAAATAAATCGAAATGATAAAGTCAGTAAACAAGCTAAAAAGGTGATGGTGTACATTATTCTCTTTCTCCAGGAAACAAAAGGGCTAAAAGGTGTAGAGGTTCAGGATTATTTTCCTAATCTTGCGCAGTTTGTGAAGGATACCAAGTATTTGGTGAAAGAAGGGGCTTTCTCTGATCTTGAAGTGTTTCGATTACGGAAGTTTGTGAATAAGATAAAAAAAGAAATTAATTCTTAAAGATGAGAATAATGCCGTGGTATAAATCTCTAAGTTTGTTTTAGTTTTTTTGACCATATACATAATCTCTGTGTTTTCCCCTCTTAGTTTCTTGTGTAGTTTAAATAATATTACAATTCAGCAAAAAATTGGAACTTTAAATTTAAATGGAGCTAGAGATGTTCGTAAAAGGATGATGTTGTATAAGTTTTATAAGCCTGAAGTCTGTTGATGTAATGTTTATATAAGAAATGCATAGTGATAAAAGAAATGAGGTGGACTGGAAAAGAGAGTGGAGAGGTCAACTGTTTCTTAGTCATAAATTCTCAATGTGAGCAGAGGTTTCACCATTTTATTTTCTAAAAATGTAACCCCAGTATCCTATGAATTTGTTGAAATAGAAAAAGGTTGTTTTTAAAAAGTTATAGTTAAATTTGAAAAAAAAAACAATATTTATGCTGTTAATAATGGAAAGGGTTTTGTTTTTTAATTTAGTTGACACTCTGAAAAGCTTAAATACGGATGATTTTTTGGTTTAGGTGGTGATTTTAATTGTACTGGGAATGATAAAGTAGATCGGAACCATTTAGAACCACATGTTGATCTCAAAATGTTATCAAGCAGTAGTTCAAACTTTTGATCTTTGTGATATTTGGAGAAATATGTATTAAAAAGGAAGACAATATACATGGGTTCATTGTAAAGATAATTAATCGTCTTTGGCACGTCTTGATCGTTTTTATACTTTTAAACATCAGTTTAATATTTTTAAATCTTGTAAAAATAATCCTGTAGGTTCTTCAGAACACTGTGCGGTTCTTCGTTCTGTATTAGTGAGCAATGTAAAGTCAAGTAGTGCCTATTAGCATTTAAATACATCTTTGACTGATGACAATCATTTTAAAGATTCTTAGATTTTTTTCTGGGATGTTTTTAAACAACAAAAGTATTTATATAGTTTGTTACAACAGTGGTGGGATTGCGGTAAAATACAAATTAAAAGTTTTTGCCAGCAATATACCTTTTACACGACAAGATAAATAACTTAATCATTGAATACTTTAGAGACTGAGATAGTTAACTTACATAGTTTATCTGCATCTACAGGAAAAAAGAAGATATTGAATCTCTTACAGCAAAGAAAACGTTATTGGCAAATTTGTTCGGCATCAGGGCGCATTGGTTCGCTCACGTTTCCAGAAAGCTACACAAATGGATGCACCTTCTAAATTTTTCTTTAGCATGTAAAAAAATAGTCAAAGCAGAATAATTAATTCCTTGGTTTCTGATACAGGACAGGAATTAAATAAAACTTCTGAAATGAGACAAGCTGTTGTACAATTTGATAAACAATCATATACTGCTGATTTAATTAACGAAAAACTATTGAATGCTAGTATTTTTTTAATTTTTTTTGAAGGATTGCTAATTTTTGATGAAGAAAGTAATGAAGGTTTGATGTTACCTTTGACTGTGAAAGAACTTTATAGCATTTTATAGCAACTTTATAGCAACTTTAGAGCATTGATGAGCATGGAGAATGGGAAATCCCCTGGAATTGATGGGTTACACATTGAATTCTATACACCGTTCTGGTCCATTCTGGGAGAAGATCTTTGAGCAGTGTTTAATAAAAGGTTAACACCTGGTTAAAGGTTTTCTTCCACTTAGCTGTAGAACGGCGGTTATCGGTGATCTCCAAAATATACAAATTGGAGGCCTGTTTCTCTTTTGTGCTCAGTATAAAATCCTCTCCAAAGTTTTAGCTACAAGATTAAGTAAAGTAGTAGGAAATGTGATACATTACGATCAGACTTACTGTATAGCAAATAGATCAATTTTTGATAACATAACCTTAATAAGAGATGTGCTGGAAATTATTTGGTATTAACACCGGCCTTATTTCTTTAGATCAAGAGAAGGCCTTCGATCATGTTGAACATATTTATTTGTGGCATACATTACAAGCTTTTGGGTTTAATTCTAGTTTTATAGATATGATCAAAATAATGTATTGTGAAATTGAGAGTGTGATTAAAATTAACGGTAGCTTGTGTACCGCTTTTAAAGTACAGAGAGGGATAAGACAAGGTTGTCCTATGTCTGGAATATTATATGTCCTGCTATAGAACCCTTGCTTTTTAGGTTACGAAATATGTTAAAGGGTTTGACATTGCCACGGTGTAATACTACTTTTTACTTATCTGCATATGCTGATGATGTTATTGTTTTTTTATAAATGACAATGATGATGTTCAAGAGTTACAACATGATTTTAAAAACATTTCATCAGCTCTTGTAAATTGGAGAAAAAGTGGTGCTTTATTGATTGGGAATTGGGAAGGATGAAATCCCATTCTACCAGGGGGTTTATTATGGAAAAGAGATATCTGGGTGTTTTTTTAGGTAATGATTTTTCCATTCAGAAAGATTGGGAAGGAATGGCAGATAAAGTAATAGGACGTTTGAAAAAATGGAGATGGTTGCTTCCTCAGCTGTCTTTCAGAGGACGCACACTAATTATTAACAATCTTGCGGCCTCAGAGTGTTCTGTTTCTGGCCAAAGAAGGAGGCGGCTAAGGTGTAGTGCATTTGGCAAGTAGATGTGCTGCTTATCACCTTCAGTTTTTGCAAAAGAATTTGCTGGGATCAGAAAAACTGGTATGGAGACCAGTAGCTCAATGTATTCTGTGAAGAGTAAGTGGACTTGGCCTGGAAACTGTCTTGTTTTTAATGGACCCTAAAAAAACTTGATTTCGAGGAATTCCTGTTTTTTATCGAAGCCTCTTTAAAATATGGAGTTTGTTTAAACATCAGTGGATGAAACCATTAATGTCCTTGTACTGGCTTCCTGAGGAGCCCATTGTGTTTGGTGCACGCCTTGATGTTTCTGGTGAAGAAATACCAGGTATCAAGGACTTGCTTTACAGAAGTGGTTCTCTACAATTGAAACACATTATAAGTATTGCGGGTCCTGATAAAAAAAAAAAAATAGAAGCAGTTTAAATCCTTTTAAGAGTAAAGTCTGTGCGATTTATTAAATGTTTTTTTAGATAAGATGCAAGGGGCTCTGAATCTACAAAAGTTTTACTTGAGCACAATAAGAAATGTGTATTTCCAGATTGTGGTGATTTTTTTCCATATATATATATATATGTATCTTACCTGATTTTATCTTATTCAATTACATTAACCTTTTGTTGAAGAAAGAAAAGAATGAACAAATAGATTTTTTTTGCAGCTAAAGCAAAAGCATTGTATAGAAGTATTGTGGAAGTAACAAATATAAAGTGGTTAAAAATAGGAGTGATACTGTATGGAGAGATATATTAGAGATTACTGAAATAAAATAAAAAATCAGTGTGGAGGATTCTTTATAAACCTCCCGTACCCAAAAGAGTTGGTGATCTTCAATGGAGGATACTCCACGGAGCTGTGGCAGTTCATTCTTTTGTGGCAATCTTGAACCCAAATTTAAGTGAGAATTGTCCTTTTTGCAATGAAAGAGAGACTGTGTTTCATTGTTTTATGTTTTGTAGAAGACTTTAACTGCTTTTTTATTCTTTTGGGGTGTGTTTTACAAAGCAATATTTTATTATTGGTTCTATTATACTATGAAGGAATATTTTTTATGTAATTTGCTCAATTATGTTGTTGGTATCGCAAAATCAGCCATTTATGTAACTAGGACAAACAAAGTTGAGCAGAAAGGAGAGCAAGATTTAATACCAGTTTTAAAAAATATATAAAATCACGACTTGTAATGGGGTTTAATTTTTAGAAATTAACGATTACATTGAATATTTTTCAAACTGAATGGTGCTGTGATAATTAGTTGTGCTCATTGATTAACAATTAACTTTTTATTTCAGAAGTGTTAATTTGATTTTTTTTAAGTATGTGTTTTTATTTGTGTTAGTTGTCATAGTGTTGTAGCTCATTTTAAAATGTATTGTAATAAAAGGGTTGTAAAAATAAAAAAAAAATCTCTCTCTCTCTCTTTCTTATTTTAAGCAGTGTATGCACTGAAATGTTCAGTAACTCATTAAATCACAATTTAAAGTGTCATGACCCCCTAAAACACATTTTTGAGATGTTAACATATGTGAACAGGTTGCAAAACAGGTAAAAACTAATAGCACTCATTATGTCTATTATTAAGGGAAAAGTGGTTATTTTTTCTTTTTTTGGAGGAATTTCATTCTTCCGGTTCAAAAAGCAAAGTTGAATGAAAAGTGACGTATATGTGTTAATCTGGATTGGTGATTGGCGTCCGTAGCGAGAAGCACCCGGCTGCAGCCTGCAGATTGAGGCGGGGCTGCACCTGGGGCGGGGCTGTACGTGTCGCCCCGCCCACGATGCTTCTCATTGGTTAGTGGCAAAGTAATGACGTAGATCAGGGCGGGGCTGCACCTGGGGCGGGGCTGCACGTCTCGTCCCGCCTACAACTGTTCTCATTGGTTAGTGGCGTCAAGTCATTACGTCGATTCTAGTGGTTTTTCATTTACGCTGTTCTTCGCTGCATGGTGAGTACAGGCAAACTACGTCTCTTGTCTAATTTGTTTAATTACTATTTTTAATTCTAAAGTGCCGTTTAGTGTGTTGTTAAAAGGAAATGTGAAGTAGTTTCAAAATAAAATCGCATAACTTTACTCACTCAACCATGTCACGCAAGGTGTGAATGTCTGCTTTTAAATAACCAGGGCTGCGTTTCCCAAAAGCATCGTAGGCCTAATGCCGCCTTCACGTTCTATCGGAAATTAAATAATTCCCACTATTGAAGTTGTGATTACGAGCTCGTCGCATTAAAATTTCGAAATGGGAGGGCGTTCATGTGCAATGTTTACCTAGGAAACTGGTATTTACGATAATTCCGTGAGCACTTGAAGGCAGCATTACAAAGTTAGTGTGGATGGTTTTAGTGGGATTATGATTAGGATATAGTGTTCCCAAAATATGCCCCTTAAAAATAAATACAGTGGCAAAACTGAACCAGCAGAAGTAATATAGGACAAGTTCATATTAACAATGGCTATACAAATTTATATTGTTTTTCTGTGAATAAAATGATTAAATGTTAATTATTTAGATATTATTATTATTATTATTATTATTAATTATACATCTATTAAAATAAACAGTAAACTACATTTAATAATAATAATTCAACAAAAAGTATGATTAAATGTGAAAAAAAGACTGCTCTTTGTCACTTTAAATAGAATAGTCTTGATAAGCTCTTTGCACTACACCACTTATATTCTGCACTGTTTGTTTGTGTTTATTTGTCTCACTGGTTTGCACTATCTACCATCTGCCACTTTATCCATTTTTATATTATTATTTTTTATTTATATTTTTTTATTTTATGTTATTTTTTTTTACATGTCCTTATTTGTATATTTGTAATAGTTGCATTTTTGTGTACATATATGTTTGTATATATATTTTATTTGTACTTATCTGTATTTTTGCGTTCTACTGTTAGTGTTTAGTGTTATCTGTATGCACCAGGGAGTAAGAGAGTAACGCAATTTAAATTCTCTGTATGTATGTACGGTACATGTGGCAGAATTGACAATAAAGCTGACTTTTACTTTTTTGACTTTGACTTTGATTAAGTTTAACAGTCCCTGAAAGTAGAGCTTGTTTTATTATATTACATACTGTTATGCTGCTATACAGTATATGCACTAGAGCAGGTGCCCAATCCTGCTCCTGGAGGGCCACTGTGCTGCAGAGTTCAGCTCCATCCCCAATTAAACACCTGAACCGGCCAATCAAGATCTTATTAGGTATACTAGAAACTTCTAGGCAGGTGTGTTGAGGCAAGTTAGAGCTAAATTCTGCAGGACAGTGGCCCTCCAGGACTGACTTTGGATAACCCTGCAGGAGTATAAAAAAAACAAAAACATTTTATGCTAATACTGATTCTCTGTATTTCCTTCTTTTTGCAGATCCTTGTCATTGTCATCACCACCCCTCTATATCTCTCCTCTTTTTTGTTGTTCCTCAGTTTAGAACCCAAAGGCTCTTTTAAGAGCCATTACCCCTTGTAAAAATGCACACAACTGTGTTAAGCAAGGGGGAATGTGAGCAGTATTTAAAAAGCTGCACTAGTGAGTGCCCATTCTGCAGTTACTCCAGTATGCCACAACCGATGTATTATCACATCAAAAATCACTTTCAGTGGGCAGTGCAACATCATGGTGAGTTTAACTGTCTTTTGCTTACCTCACTTTAGTTAAAGTTTAATATGGTGCCGATCCAGCCAGCAATGCACTGTGCATGCTTCGGATTTAATTGCTTGTGATTTTGTAGTAGAATGTTTAATTTTAAGACTCGGGTAAACTTCATTTACTGCATTCCACACATTGACCATGGGTCTTTGTTGCTGAAATCACAAAAAAAATGTGCTTGCACATGGATGGTGCTGATGAAAATTCTGTCTTGCGACTGTCCACTGACCAGAGCAAAATACAAACAAGTGAAGGTTAAATTTAAATTCCTTGATCCTCTGTGTGATGCAGTAGACACTTGCAGATCTACTGCGGTACGTTTTAGGTCCGGAAAACAAAACAAAATGATGGCTTGACCCATAGAAGTAAATGAAAGGTGACTTTTATTTACAGTACGCCGCAAAAATATCCAGTGGTGAGCAATATAACAAAGTACCAACAAACAAAAAATAAAAGAACAAAATAAACAACAAATAATATGTACAAACGAGTATCCACAATATACTAGAGGTTTAATTTTGCTTACGGCACCGCAGTAGCACGTTTGCTGACTTGGTAAACAAGCCCCTGATGTGAGCCTGGCCTCCCTTCTTATAGGCCAGGCTCCACCCCCTACCCGGAGGGTACCATTAACAGGTAAGTATTTAATCTTGCAATTTCATTTCAAATGATAAACTTCATGTACAACAAATCACATTATGAAACAAAGACTAGTAAACCATTATCGAAACCATATTATTAATAACACAAATCATTAACATTTAATATATTTTCTCTCCTCAGAAAAGATGACAGTTCCCCACACAAAAATCAACAATGGTTTCGTCGGACTACGATCGCATTGCGCCGGCGCGGCGCGCTGTGACGTCATAAGCAGGCGCCGCTCGATCGTTTGGTTTGACCGGCACAACGTGGGAGTCCGACTACTTCCCACACACACCCACACAAGACAAAACAAACTAACAATAAAACTTCAAACCAACAACAGTGTCTGTGTGGTTTATCCGGGGTATGTATACTGTAAAGGGGGTGAAGAGTGTGTGAAATGTCCGTGTGCCATCGAGATTACGTGTGCACCCGCTCTCCGATGGCTAAACAGCAGGGGTTGGAATGAGGTAAGTGTGTATGTATATGTATAATGTGCGTGCCAGTACTGCCGTTTCCAACGGTGAAGATCAACTCTTCACATCACCTTCCCCCTCTCCAAGCCGCGTACTGTCCGGGTACCGGGACAGGTAGTCGGCAACCAGGTTAAGCCTCCCAGGCCGATGTCGTACCTTGAAACTGTAGGGCTGGAGTGCTAGGTACCATCTTGTGATGCGGGCGTTATTATCTTTCATCGTGTGAATCCACGTCAATGCCCGATGGTCCGTCTCCAGGTCAAACTCTCTCCCCAAGAGGTAGTATCGGAGGGATTCCAGGGACCACTTAATAGCGAGACACTCCTTCTCGATCGTGGAATACCTGGTTTCTCTGGGCAAAAGTTTCCTACTCAGGAACACGACTGGCTTCTCCTCTCCCGCAGTCCCCTGAGCTAGTACTGCTCCAATTCCCTTCTCTGAAGCATCCACTTGCACCAGGAACCGCTGATCGAAGTTGGGGCTTTGTAGGACTGGGTCGGTGCACATCCTCTCTTTTAGGGTGTTGAACGCTTCCTCACAGGCACCAGTCCATGCCACCGGGTCCTTCCCAGTTTTGGTTAGTAGATCCGTTAGTGGTGTTGCAATGTTAGCAAAGTCTGGGATGAATCTGCGGTACCAGCCCACTAGGCCCAGGAAGGATCTCACCTCCTTTTTCGTCCTAGGTCGGGGACTGCGCTGAATCGCTTCCACCTTGCATACCTGGGGTCGCAGTTCGCCATTGCCCAGATGGTATCCCAGGTAGCCGGTCTCTTGCCTAGCCCACTCGCACTTTGCCACATTCAAGGACAGTCCCGCCGCTTGGATCTTCTCCAGAGTCTGTCGCAGATGTTCCAGGTGGTCTGCCCATGTATTGCTGTAGATCACAACATCGTCCAAGTATGCAGCGGACCACCCTTCGCAGCCCTGGAGAACTTGATCCATAAGTCGCTGGAAGGTCGCAGGTGCCCCGTGCAGCCCAAAGGGTAGGACCGTAAACTGGAACAGTCCCACTGGCGTCCTGAATGCAGTGTATGGTTTGGAGTTCGGATCAAGGGGCACCTGCCAGTACCCCTTACACAGATCTAAGGTAGTGATGTACCGGGCCTGTCCTATCCGCTCCAGCAAGTCATCAATTCTAGGCATCGGGTAGGCATCAAACCTTGACTGGGCATTAAGCTTGCGGAAGTCGACACAGACACGCAAGGACCCATCCTTTTTCGGGATGATGACGAGGGGGCTACTCCATTCGCTGTTGGATGGTTCGATTACATGCAACTGTTTCATCATCTCAATTTCCTCCCCCAAGGGCTTCAGCAGTCTCTCTGGTATTCGGTACGGCCGCTGTCTTGAAGGGGTTGTATCTGTAAGGTGGATGCTGTGCTGTACCCGTTCTGTCCGCCCAGGCCTCTGACGGAACAGTAATGGGAAGCGGTCCAGGAGGTCTTGTATTTCAGCCCTTACGGGATCATTCAGATGGCTCAAGTTCACCTTTGCAGGGTGTCTCTGAGGTCTCACCTCTGGAGCAGGCTCATCCTCTTCCTCATCATCCACCTTTCTTACCATCAATGACCTCTCTGGTGTCTCATTGGGTGTTTCTTTCCATTCCTTGAGCAGGTTTACGTGGTAAGTCTGGTGCGATTTCCTCTTGTCAGGGTGGTGAATCTCATAGGTTACTGGTCCCATCTTCCTTACCACAGTGTATGGCCCTTGCCACTTTGCCAGGAGCTTGCTTGTAGAGGTGGGTAACAGTAACAGCACCTTTTGCCCCGGCTGTAGTTGACGGAATCGTGCCTGTTGATCGTACCACTTCTTTTGTGATGCTTGTGCCTGCTGTAGGTTTTCTTTGGCTTCTTCTCTGTAACGCTCGAGACGGTTTCTCATTTCCAAGACGAACTTAACAATGCTCCTCTCTTCTGTCTTATCTGCTGGCGCCATCCAGGCCTTCTTCAGCAGGTCCAATGGGCCTTGGACCTGCCACCCATACAGGAGTTCGAAGGGGGAGAAGCCGGTTGAGGCTTGAGGTACTTCCCTGTAGGCGAACAAGACGAAGGGCAGCCACTTGTCCCAATCGCATCCTGTGTCTGCGACGAACTTCCGCAGCATCCTCTTCAGTGTTTGATTGAATCTCTCCACCAGTCCGTCGGTTTGCGGGTGGTAGGGACTGGTTCTCACCGCGGTGATACCCAGTTGCTGGTGGAGCTGCTTCATCAGGCGGGAAGTGAAGTTCGTACCTTGGTTGGTTAGAATCTCCTCTGGGATGCCTACCCTGGAGAACAGCTGGATGAGAGCATGGATGACTTTCGGTGTAGTGATGGTGCGAAGTGGGAATGCTTCCGGGTACCTTGTCGCGTAGTCACAGATGACTAAGATGTATCGGTGTCCCGCACTGCTCTTCTCAAGTGGTCCCACAATGTCCATGGCGATGCGTCGAAAGGGGGTAGATATGATGGGTAGCGGATGTAGTGGTGCTCTGCTCCGCTGACGCACAGTACTTGTCTTTTGACATGTGGAACATGTAGTGCAGTATGTTTGGACATCAGTGTACATGGTTGGCCAATAGAATCGTGAACTAATGCGTGTGTATGTTTTGTGTTGGGCCAGATGGCCTGCCCATGGAACTGTATGTGCCAGATGTAACACTAGGGGGCGACAAGACAGGGGAACAATTAAACGTAAAACATCACCCGTTTGCACATACAACACATCATTTTGCAAAACATACTGTTCATTGACCACATTAGGATCACTTGTACAACCAACTTTTGCAAACAACGGTTTCAAGGTTTCATCTTCCCGTTGCAGTTCACTAATATTTTCTGGGACCTGCCAGCCATTAACCTCAAGGCCCTCCGTGGAAGGTTTAGGGACTGGAGTACCCATATACTTTATGAGGCACCGCTGGCGGCGTGTCTTTCTCGGGCCTTTAGTCCCACCCTGCAGCAGACTACTGTCAAAGTCTGGCAAGGGCTGAACACCTGCCTTAGCTTGGGCCCTTGTCACAGCAGGAAAAGATTGTTCGGTGCCATAAGTGGTCACATTAACATCAGTTTCGACATTTGGGTTAACATCATGGTCAACATTCACATCAGCAATCAGCAAATCAGTCAGCACAGGCATGTCCCTTCCCAAAATCATATCAGCAGGCAGATTGTCCACTACTGCTACATTTAGCATGTACACCTGGTCCTGCACACCAACTAACACTTCTGCCCGGGGATACCTCTTTACATCCCCATGTACACATTGTACTGCCGTTGTAGAAGCATAGTTGACGTTAGAGACATGACAAGACTTAATAAGAGACAACGAACTACCTGTGTCCAGCATAGCTTTCAGAGAGTGTCCGTTAACAGAAATGTCCAAAACCATTTGACTAGTTTGTCCCTCCCCAACAAAGTCAGTGAGATTGTCTTCTTCTCTAGGGACATAACAAAATCCAGTCAACTTGGACTTCCTTACCGGGCACACTGACGCCTTGTGCCCTGGTTGCTGACATGAAAAACAAATGAGTCGTTGACCAGTTGTAATTTTAAGCCCTTGTGTACCTGCTGTAATCTCTTGGGGTTGGTGGCCCAGTTCAGACCCATGATCACTAGCATGTTGGATGTAGCGTGCTTTACCTTTAGGGGGTTGAGAACGAGGAACAGTTCTGTGAGCATTCATGTACTGCTGGGCCAACTTGGCGGCTTCCAGTCCTGATGTTGGCTCGTGCTCCTTAACCCAGGTTCGGCTGTCGAAAGGGAGCACTCGAAGTAACTGTTCCAAGATCACGAGTTCTCCAACCTCCTCTTTGGTATGCAAATCCGGTCTTACCCAGCGCTGGTAGAGATTTCGCAGACGATGATACGTTTCCGTCGGAGACTCCCCTTCTGGTGCTGTCGCTGCTCGGAATCGTTGACGGTAAGTCTCTGGTGAAATGTTGAATTTCTGCAGAAGCGCATCTTTCAAGTCGTCATAATCGTCTGCTTGATCCTCATCCATCGCGAGGTACGCCTCCAACGCTTGTCCCGTCAACAGTGGCACCAACCGACAGCTCCACTCCTCTCTTGGCCATCGCCAGGCCCTGGCCAGTCGCTCAAATCGCCGAAGATAACTCTCCATGTCATCCCCCTTCTGTAGAGCTGGCACCGGCATCTCCGTTCGACGAGGTGGCAAACTCTGCTGAGTAGAAGCTCTTGGTGGTGAATCAGTAAGTTGAACTGGTGCATTGTCTGTGGATACTCTCCGTGGCACAGGAGTCAGAAGTTCCATCCGCATGCTCCTGGTATCACTTGGAGTCACTGGTGCAGACCTGACTGTCTGCAGAATGGAGTCTCGTAACCCTCGGAGCTCCCGAAGGTACCTGTCCTCCCTTTGCTGCTGCGCATTAAGAAACTCTCTCATGAGGCTCACCATGCCGCCTTCACTGGAATGGGATGGGCCTGGCTCGCTCTGGGCACCTGGAAGCCCCACTGATGCCTCCTCTTCCGATGATGTCCCCAGCGTGTCCCATGCAACATCCTCTTTAAAAGCGTCCTTTGCTTGGGAACGCAAACCAGGTCTTTTCCCTTTTGGCGCTTTCTTACGGGTAGCCATCCCACCGCTGCCACCAAATGTGATGCAGTAGACACTTGCAGATCTACTGCGGGACGTTTTAGGTCCGGAAAACAAAACAAAATGATGGCTTGACCCGTAGAAGTAAATGAAAGGTGACTTTTATTTACAGTACGCCGCAAAAATATCCAGTGGTGAGCCATATAACAAAGTACCAACAAACAAAAAATAAAAGAACAAAATAAACAACAAATAATATGTACAAACGAGTATCCACAATATACTAGAGGTTTAATTTTGCTTACGGCACCGCAGTAGCACGTTTGCTGACTTGGTAAACAAGCCCCCCATGAAAGAGTTCTGTTTTGTGTGTGTTTTTGGATACGGGTGTTGTGAACTGGGGAAATTGGAGTGAAACATCAAAGGCTGAATTGCGGGTGCCTTTTGAAATTAAAGAGTGTAACTTATGTAAAACCTTGTTCAAATCCTGCTCCGGTTTTTACGGTAATGGGAAGCGTGGTTACCTGAGAGGATTCTACGACAGCATAGAGGACCCCGGCTGCTGTTTCATGTGCCAGTAAAGTGTGTAAAGAAGGAAGGTTTAATGATTCAAGGAGATTAAGTATTAAAGGAAGAAAGTGTGTAAAGGATGTTAATGTTTAACCAGAGATTTATATGTACAAAAATATGTGTTATATACAGATGTACAAATTTCACCTTTCTTTGTCAGAATTAAACTGTTTCATACCTAAATAAATAACAAGGAAATAATTGTCTTTGGCATGTTATTCATATACAAACAATGCTGGTATTTTTACCATAAGCTTTTCCTTATCAAGTAAATCCATAAATTATTAATTTGTAACAATATGGTTCATTAGTTAACATGAACTAATAATGAACTGCACTTATACAGCATTTATTAATCTTTGTTAATGTTAATCTCAACATTTATTAATACATTATTAATCTTGCTAACATTAGTTAATGCTCTTGTTAACTAACATGAACAAACAATAAACAACTGTGTTTTCAATAACTAACGTAAACGAAGATTAGTAAATACAAGCTCATGGTTATAGTTCATGTTAGTTAATACATTAATGTTTAATGAACCTTATTGTAAAGTGTTACCATTAATTTTAATAACATCTTAAGACATGACACTTGCTGAGAATATTTAACTTTTACTTAAATGTTAATAATACATGTAACAGTAAAGCATATGCTGAAATTAAAATAAAAAACGACCATAAATAACTTGTAAGTGGTAAATGACCAATACACATGAATAGAAATAACAAACTTTAATTGTAAATAAACTATTTATCCGTTGACATTGCGATTGCAATGTGACAAGTCAAAAGCAGAAATTGGATTCTTGCTTGGAAATGTACATAAAATGTTTTCCAAAAATTAACAAATTTGCAATGTATTGTTTAATACTATATAAATTTACCAGGTATATTAACGGCATCACAGGTTTGTTTCATATAATTATGTATTGTTTCAACCGCATTTCCTGTTTACCGCGGCGTCAACGTCATTACGTTGCCACTAACCAATGAGAACAGTTGTAGGCGGGACGAGACGTGCAGCCCCGCCCTGATCTACGTCATTACTTTGCCACTAACCAATGAGAAGCATTGTGGGCGGGGCGACACGTGCAGCCCCGCCCCAGGTGCAGCCCCGCCTCGATCTGCAGGCTGCAGCCCGGTGTACTTGTCCGTAGCTGGAGAGTACGAGTCTACGTCATCAGTTTGTTTACATCAGCTTGTTTTGTTTACTGTGTGTAGACGTGCTGAAATCACGTTTGGTCACATACTGTATCGCTGTTGCAGAGAACATCCCTCTGGCTCCCTCTTCGGGCCATCAGAGGGAACCTTCTCCCGAGTATTAGCTTGCACCACCTGTCGCTGATTACTCGTCCCACCTGCAGCACATTACCTGGACTATTTAACCAGCTAGCTCATGTGGCTTCATTGCGAAGTCTTGTTTTGCCTAGGTGAACATTTCTGAGCGTTTCTCATTGTGTTGTCTACCCTGTGTTCGACTGGTTTCGTTTTACATCCCCTGATTGATTGCCGCCTGCCTTTCTGACCTCAGCCTTGGACTCTGACCACTCTCTCTCGGATTGCCGCCCGCCCTGACTCTCTGCCTGTTTATGTTCACGTATGTACACCGCCTGCCCCGATCTTGGAACTGTTTGACCATTCTGATTCTGTCTGTGCCCCTATACAGCTCGTGCTCTGCCTTGTATTGTGAGTGGATATTTTCCTGTTTAATAAACAAGCTGCAAATGGATCCCAGTGCTGGCAGTGAATCATTACAGAAGACTTCGCCACAACATGATCCAGCAGCGATTTACCAGCTCACAACCGAACTATCTGCTCAGGCTCAACAGTTGACCGCTCACCATCATCAGTTACAGAAACTCACATCGCTCACCGAGGATCTAGTAAGGACTCTTCAGAGCTTGCAGTTGGCCGCCGCTGCTTCCCCCGCTTCACCAACTCCCGTTGTCATGGCAGCCGCTCGCCCACCACCCACGGGCGTTAACCCACGACTGGCGTTCCCAGAACGATTTGATGGGAGTCCAAGTCAATGCCGGGGGTTCCTTCTTCAGTGTACTGTGTTTGTTAACCAGCAGCCAGCCCTGTACTGCACGGAGGATGGGAAAATCTTGTTTGTGTGTTCACTACTCACCGGAAGAGCGCTAGAGTGGATAACGGCGGTTTGGAGCGGTGACAGATCTCCCTTTCGTTCTTTCGAGGAATTCTTACAGCGGTTCCGTGAGGTGTTCGACCACCCTAAGGATGGACGGGGTGCGGATGAGCTTTTGCTTACCCTGTCTCAGGGCAAGAGAACGGCAGCCGATTATGCCCTCGCATTTCGCACTCTCGCTGCCCAAACTACTTGGACGGAGGATCCGCTCAAGGTACACTTTCGACGGGGCTTGAATCATGAAGTGCAGGCTGAACTCGCATGCCGCGACGAGGAAAGGACCCTGAATCAATTCATTGAACTCGCCATACAGATCGACAACCTTCTCAGAGCTCGACGACCCACCACTCGTATTACAACCAGAGCCTTACCCGAGAGTCGCGAACCCATGCAGGTTGACGCCCACCACCTCTCGGCCGAAGAACGAGACCGCCGCATTAAGCAACGTCTGTGCTTATATTGCGGTGAGCCCGGCCATCTACTTAATACCTGCCCCTCTCGTCCACCAGCCAACTCAACCACCCGGGTGAGTGTGACTCTAGACTCCTTAAATCATTATTATTGTTTCACAGTACCGGTTACCTTGAGGACTGAATCGGAAACGCTCAATATCGCAGCCATGATCGATTCGGGTGCAGCAGGGAATTTCATGTCTGTAGATTTTGCCCATAAGAACAGCATACCACTCATTCGTTGTCTCTCTCCCTTGGCAGTCGAGGCGGTAGACGGGCGCCCTTTGGGCTCAGGGAGGATAACTCATCCAACCTCCCGCCTCACTCTCGTCACCGGAGCTCTTCATCAAGAAATCATTCAGTTCTACATCATATCAACCCTTCACGCACCCGTCATCCTGGGTCTGCCGTGACTTCGCAAGCATGACCCAAGCATATCCTGGCGGGACTCACAGATCACAGGCTGGGGATCCACTTGTTTTATGCACTGTCTGCCGCAAATCCACCCTCTTCCCATCCAGGTCGTCGAGGTGACAGACCCAACCCCGGATATCCAGGGACTGCCAGACGCTTATCATGACCTCAGAGAGGCTTTTAGCAAAACCAAAGCCTCCCAGCTGCCCCCTCACAGACCTTCTGACTGCACCATAGAACTAATGCCCGGCACTAGTCCTCCTAAGGCCGTATTTTTCCCCTCTCTCAGCCCGAATCTGAAGCCATGGAACACTACATTCAGAAGGAGCTAGTGAAGGGATTCATTCAACCCTCCACATCACCAGCTTCTGCCGGGTTCTTTTTTGTGAAGAAGAAGGGAGGAGATCTCCGGCTGTGTATCGACAACCGAGGCCTTAACGAAATAACAGTCAAGTTTCGCTACCTCTTCCGCTAGTGCCTTCAGCCCTGGAACAACTCAGAAAGGCCCGATTCTTCACCAAATTAGATCTACGGAGCGCCTACAATCTCATCAGGATTAGAGCGGGTGATGAATGGAAAACCGCTTTCTCAACGACCACGGGGCACTATGAATACCGGGTTATGCCGTTCGGCCTGGCCAATAGTCCATCCACCTTTCAATCCTTTATCAACGACGTCTTCAGGGATATACTCAACAGATTCGTCATAGTCTACATCAATGATATCCTCGTTTACTCCAAGACTCTAGAGGAGCACATTCATCAGGTCAGATCCGTGCTCCGCCGTCTCATCAAACACCAATTGTACGCCAAACTTGAAAAATGCGAATTCCACACCACTTCAGTTGCCTTTCTGGGTTACATTATCAGTCCTGAGGGTATTGCGATGGATGAAAACAAGGTGAATGCAGTAATAAACTGGCTCTGTCCCAAGAACCTCAATGAACTTCAGCGCTTCCTGGGCTTCGCCAACTTCTACCGTCGCTTCATCAGGGGATTCAGCTCAGTCGCAGCCCCTCTCACTAGTATGACAAAGAGGATCTCCCATCGGCTTCACTGGACGCCCTCTGCTGTGGAGGCTTTCGACCAGCTCAAGCATCCCTTCACCACTGCGCCCATCCTGCATCACCCAGACCCCGATCTGCCCTTCATCGTCGAAGTGGATGCTTCTAACATTGGTATTGGTGCCATCCTCTCACAACGTCAGGGGTCCCCCGCTAAGATGTACCCGTGTGCTTTCTATTCACGCAAATTAACCCCTTCTGAACGGAATTATGATGTCGGTGACCGAGAGCTACTGGCCATGAAATCGGCACTGGAGGAGTGGCGGCACTGGTTGGAGGGAGCCAATCATCCATTTACTGTCCTTACGGACCATCGCAACCTAGAGTATCTTAAGACGCTCGCAGACTCAATCCCAGACAGGCCAGATGGTCATTATTCTTTCTCGGCAATTCGCTGAAAACTCAACCCGCCTGAGAATATTATTTCCCCAACTGTCGTCGTCGCACCTATTCAGTGGGACATCATTACGGAAATCGAACAAGCTAATTCTGACCAAGACGTTCCCCCAGATTGCCCAGAAAATAAGTTATTCGTTCCTGAGAATCTCCTTAACAGAACCATAACACTGGTCCACACAGCCCTCAGTTCAGGTCACCCAGGCATCAACGCGACAATACAATTGCTTCAGAATCGATTCTGGTGGCCTACCCTAAGAAGGGACATCATCGTTCACGTCAATCGTTGTCAGGTCTGCAACACACAGAAACCCTCACGACACTTACCTGCCGGCCTTCTTCATCCTCTCCCCATACCCGAATGCCCTTGGTCCCACATAGCCATCGACTTCATCACTGATCTTCCCAATTCTTATGGCCATAACACCATTCTTACCGTGGTGGATCGCTTTTCGAAGGCCTGTTGCCTCATCCCACTGCCCAAATTGCCTACGGCTCTAGAGACCGCTGAACTCATGTGTAACGAGGTATTTCGTTACTATGGCCTGCCCGAAGACATCCTGTCGGATCGGGGTCCCCAATTCCTTTGGTCCGCCTTCAAGGCTCTCGAAATCAACGTGAGTCTCACGTCAGGGTACCACCCTCAATCTAATGGGCAAGCTGAGAGGCTGAATCAGGAGTTGGTGAGGTTTCTGCGTTCCTACTGCAGTAAAAATCAATTGGACTGGAGCCGATATCTGATGTGGGCTGAATACGCCCAGAACTCCCTTCAGAAACCAGCTACCAGGTTAACCCCCTTCCAGTGCATTCTAGGCTTTCAACCCCCTCTATTTCCCTGGTCAGGCAAACCCACCAACGTCCCCTCAGTCCCCTCAGTCAACGACTGGATTCAACGCAGTGAAGAGACCTGGGACCAGGCCCACAAACATCTGCGTCAAGCCGTAAGACGTCAACAGACTCAGGCTGATAGACATCGGCGGCAGAACCCCGAGTATCACGCCGGTCAATGGGTGTGGCTATCCACACGTGATCTTCGCCTGCGCCTTCCCTGTCGCAAACTCAGTCCCAGATACATGGGTCCTTATCAAATCAGGCGTCAAATTACACCAGTGTCTTTTGAATTGGCTCTCCCTAATCATTTCCATGTTTCTCCTACCTTTCATGTGTCCCTCCTGAAACCTGCTGATGGTCCGGAGGAGGGGTCAGAGGAGCCGCCAGAGGAGATATGGAGGGTGAGGAGATATACCAGGTCCGAGAACTTCTTGATTCCAGGCACCGAGGGCGCGCTCTCCAGTACTTGGTCGACTGGGAGGGTTACGGTCCGGAGGAGAGGTCTTGGGTCAACGCAGATGATATTCTGGACCCCAGCTTGGTGGAGGATTTCCACCGAGACCACCCGGAAAGACCGGGCCCAAGACCACGCGGTAGACCCCGGCGCCAACCACCTCCTCGCTTCCGGAGCTGCTCGCAGAGGGGGGGGGGGGGGCTCTGTTGCAGAGAACATCCCTCTGGCTCCCTCTTCGGGCCATCAGAGGGAACCTTCTCCCGAGTATTAGCTTGCACCACCTGTCGCTGATTACTCGTCCCACCTGCAGCACATTACCTGGGCTATTTAACCAGCTAGCTCGTGTGGCTTCATTGCGAAGTCTTGTTTTGCCAAGGTGAACATTTCAGAGCGTTTCTCATTGTGTTGTCTACCCTTTGTTCGACTGGTTTCGTTTTACATCCCCTGATTGATTGCCGCCTGCCTTTTTGACCTCAGCCTTGGACTCTGACCACTCTCTCTCGGATCGCCGCCCGCCCTGACTCTCTGCCTGTTTATGTTCACGTATGTACGCCACCTGCCCCGATCTTGGAACTGTTTGACCATTCTGATTCTGTCTGTGCCCCTATACAGCTCGTGCTCTGCCTTGTATTGTGAGTGGATATTTTCCTGTTTAATAAACAAGCTGCAAATATGGATCCCAGTGCTAGCAGTGAATCATTACAATCGCGTCCCTTGTCAGTGTCGAGTGCTTGCTTGGTCATTTATTGTGATTAACAGGAAATTGTGTTCAGCTGAATTGGAGTAGTATTTTGTTAGATGGGTATAAAAAGAGTAGTTTACCGCAGCAGCCGTTCACGACAGCCGTCGCGTGAAGACCTCCTCGTGAGAAGAACGAATAGTGTTGTAACACAATGTCGACCTGAAAACACACACAGAGAATGCCAACCCAGCAACAGAAAACAATTATTACCCAAAAGTCCTCCCTTCCATGCAAAAGTGGAGAGGGTCAACCGACCCCATCACTAAACGCTCTCGTGCAAGGGTACGGACGGCTCCGGGAATGGTTCTGGACACCGTCAAGCCTACATTCCAGAGCATAGTTCAAAACCCCCATTTAAAACAAAGCAGGACTTTTTCTCCGTCGGACGGACCAAGGAAAACCAAACTCCTTGCCTTTTTTGACACGTATAACTATTGCAACTACACAAAATAAATATATGGATATTTAATGTGTACTTGTTCCCTCATAGGCATGATGTGATGATTTCGAGTGCCAATTATTTAGGACAATGTGGGAATTTTAATCAGGCTTTAAAACGGTATAAACTGTAATGTGTGTATTATTATGCGGTGTTTGATCTCTAAAGAAAGCTAGACTCAGATGTGATAGACTGTGGTGATGACCGTTAAATTGTAATACCCTGCATAATTATACACGTATAAAGATCCATAAAGTTTATCCTTCCCAAAAGTGATGAGACATCACAGAACTGTTGGTCCACCCAGCAAGCCTGGACATGGGCGGGGCTCCGCCCCATACGAACCATCGGATTCGACAAGCCGCCCGTGGGGAGGAGCAAGTTGGACTGTTGAAAAACAACGCGCCAGTTGCAAATCGCTCTCTCTGAAACATGGCGTGACTCTCTCTGGAACATCTCTCTTTAACATCGCTGGAGCTGCGCTCGTAACTTCTCTGCCTGCTGGCGCTCTTACCTGAACTTTGTCTCGACACCGACTAAACCAACCATCTATTCGAAGGCTAGAAGGCACAACATCAAAGAACAACGAGCTGAACGCCTACGGACGAAAGGAAAGCTTTCTGTGACGTCACGCGGTAGCAGCCACATCTCTCGTGTTTCCATCCGAGAGCACCCGGAGACGCACGAACCAACCCACGTGGTTCCCGAGCACAAAGACCAGAGCAACGCATTTGAAGGAAACAAACAACTTCCAACCTGCTTCTTGTCAACAAGCAAGTACATTCTAACTAAATCTATATTGCTGATTGAACTGGTAGAATCTGATCTGAATGCAGTAACAGAGCAATAAGGCATCTGTCGTGATCTGTCCGGTCAAGTCAAGCGTTTAAATAGCTAAAAGGGCTAACTTTAATTTTAGGAATTACTTACCAAAATCCCTTATGCATGTCTTTGTATGTATGTATGTTTTGTGTGTTATCAGTTAATCCATTTATGTTAGAATAGCAGTATTACGAATAAACCATTTTTCATTTCATAAAGAATTGTTCTGGAATGTGATTTGAAGTTTTGTTCCTTATTTGCCATAAAGAGAAAGCTACCTAAGCTCGAAGTTGATATGCTGAGGCTAGTGTTCGGTGGACGATCACTTAATACAGTATAACTAAGTTAAATATTAATATTACTTTTAACCAAGCAATATTTAATATTTAATAACTAATTCCCGGAGCTGAAATAATAGCTCTATATTAAACTGGTAATTTTACTACAAATGGTGGAGGAAAAAAGCTGGCATTATTAAAGGATTAATCTGAAAATCAAACCAGAGACAAAAGTCTATTTCTCAATTTTTATCCGGAAAAAACTGAGTAAATACAGGAAAAGCGGTTATTTGTGGTATTGCATTGCTGGTTTGTGAAACACAGTGTGTTTGAATGAGAAAGGGTATTTGTTTAACTCGAGTTGTGAGAAGAAACTGCAGTAAATAAGTAAAAGTCGCTCTAAAGCGCATCAAAGAGACAAATGAGCGTGTCCCTCGTTTGAGCTCTGAGTGAAGGCCTGTATAGTTTGATTTGTAAGTGCGTGTCCCACTTTCAAACTCCGCTATATTTTCAAATCCCCCGGGTGTGGAATGTTTAAAAAAGCTATTTAAATCATTCTCAGCCATTTGATTTCACGAGTGAATTCAAACGCACGGCGCTCAAAGGAAGTGGCCAGTCGTTTTTGAGAAAGGGGGAGATTGCGCAATCGATTGTTTGTGTTTATGAGTGCGGTCTAAACAGACAAATATTCGCATAATAGCCCGCTGAGGCTTTGTTGGGTTATAAGTAACCCGGAGATAAATTTATCTCGCCCTAAACGAGTGAGATTATGTGTTGTAAAGATTCAAATCTGACCAATGCTGGACTAATCTGAAGGGTTAGTCTGGAGCACAGTTGTGTCTGTTTTTCTCCTCTCTCTCTCCTACAGGCATTGAGTCGTCATAGCGACCAGTTCAGCCACGTGGAGATTTAGCCGCATATAAGCTAAACTGAAACAAAGAAGTTTAGCAGCGTAGCAAATGCAATGCGGTAGCATTACGGCTAGTGATTAGCACATAGCATTTAAAGCTTGAATGCAGTGTGTTGGTGGAAATGTGGTTCACAGCTAACACTAATTCCCTCTCTCTCTCTCTAGTCTCTCATTTAAAAGACTAACACGTTTTAAGTTGGCTGTGTTAATGTTTCCCAATCATCAGTGTTAACAAGTTCACAGGTTGGTTTAATATAACAGCTGATTAAAGTCTTTTTACCTTTTGTGGGACCAGCTTAATAACTGGTGGGTTATTAGGAAATAATTCAGTATTACTTTGATAACATGGTGAGGTTTGATTTAGTTCAATTTAATGGCTTTTTATGATTTCAAAACACATCAATGGATAAGCGCTATTGTTAGGAATTTTTAATTGTTAATTGAATGTCACAATTGATTACAAATTAATTTTGAATTAATTTCATTTAATAGAATGTTCAATTCCTGCTTCCAGCAACAATAGCATCCATTTATGAACCATAAAACGCCCTTATAATTTGACCACTACAATAGAACCTTAAGTTATCAAGAGGGAAATTTTTAATTTCGTTTACAAGTAGGATACAGATTAGTTATTAATTATTTTATTGTTAATCTTTTTTTTTGGTGTTAATGACGACGAGGAATGCTTAAGTTGGGAAATTATTTGAATTACTATTATGGGAATCCAAAACTAGTGATTTAGAAGCTGTAAATTAATTTAATAATTAATTATGAATTCGAAAATTCTAATTACATTTAATAATTAATTACAATTCCTGTTTACATTTTGCAACAATATTGGTTTGTCAACTCAATTGCAGATTGCATTTGTAAATTCTAATCCTAAGTGAATCCTATTAATTTTAATTATAACATCATAAATTTTAATTAGAAACCAAATTCTAATTTGTAATTCCAAATTTCAAACTTAAATACAAGTCTGGCTCTATCTGTAGGCCATACTTCATTTCCTTAGGTGAGCTGATTGACTCAAGTAAAGTTAATAATAATTTAATTAAAACAATTTTATTAAATTAAAATTAGTCCTCTTACTTAGGCCTGAGAGTAGATAGTGCTCCCCCTAGTGTTGTGTTGGAGAAGTGACAGTGAAACCACAAAGTCAAAATCACTTTTCACCAATCTGGAGCATGAAACGTAACCTTCTAATTAGAAAACCCCAAAAGGGAGTTAAGGTTTCCTCAACCTAGGTCAGTTGGTTTATCCTGTAAACAGCCAAACCAACCTAAGCATATAGACTCAACAGCACCACCTCGTGCCAACGTATTAGTTTTAAATCTTGGGAATAAATCTTAATCTCTTTTCTTTTTCCCTGTTACTAACTTCCAATTTGACTTGTTTGCTTAAGACTTGGCCGGGGAAAATCACGAATAGAGCGAAATGTTACAATTGAACAGATATGTATGTGAAACTTGAGAACTACATTCAACACTGTTTACCCTTTTACCCTCTATTGTGAAATCCTATTCCCCCAGGTTAAAGCAGGTGCAATGAGAAGATAGACATCGGCAAAAGTTTTAACACGCGTGACATACGCTGACCAGCGTCGCGGTATAAAATCCTGCCATTAAGGGACAAGTACTGTCATTGCTGTTATTTTCCTCCAAGGAGAAAATTGGAATAGCAATACCAGTCTTATTACAAAAGAGAAAATCTCGCCTACAATCCTCTGATTAGAAGCGCCTTTCTAAATCAGACTTAACAAAGCGAAACGAAGAAAATCTGCTATTAAAAGAGAGACCTGTTTAGTGCTATTGTCCTTGTGTACCCATTCTGTGTGTGTGTGTTTTTCTTTCTCTGCTTCACAGCGGGGCTGCCCTTGTGTTGCCCAATAATTTATCTGCAGAGACTACAATTAGAAGCACCTGCCAGAGGACCACAAACACAGAGACACAATCAACACTAGCATACACTACACTCTGCACATTTACACCCCTGTTTGTTTTGTTTGTGTTTTGTTTTTGCTTTGTTTCCTATTCAAGGTCTGTGTCAGTTCGGTCCAAGATCCCCCGACCCGCCAGAACATGTCTCACGAAACAGAACATGTGGTCACTGGGAAGGAAAATGTGGCTAAGTTTCAAGGGCACAATCCCAAACTGCTGAAACACCCAACTCAGACACAGAATCAACAGATGACACATCGCAAGCATTAGGGAAAGACCCAAGCAAAACTACAGTCCCAAGAATTAGCCAAGGGCCCCAACCACAATCAGCCACCCCAAACGACACAAGCACGCCGCACAACCCAGCAGGAGCTGCAAGCGCCCAACACCATAAGGCACGGAACGTGAAGCTCAGGTACGACAGGAAGGGACCATGAGGTGGGCAGGACACCGAAGGAGACCAACAGGCTAAAAGAGCCTAAAGCCCAGCCAGAAAGTCAACACTCAAAGAGGACTTCGCTGATTGTGCGACAAGCTACAATGAGAGAAGCTACTGGAGAAGGAAAGAGACCAGGGAAAAACAAGAACAAGGGAAGTTCATTTGGCTGATAAGGAATGAGATAGGCCAAAACAGTCACTGTCACAGAGGAGTTGAAAGTTTCCAAGAGGAACTCAACAGCTTACGAACTACGCCATGAGCCGTCAAGGACAGGACGTGCACCAACGGCACCCCCGTCAAGCAGGACTGGATCACCTGGTCATAGACCGACACGTGAACCGAAGATAGAGGGGATGGTGTTAAAACATTCACCAGCGCCGTCGGAAGAACGCTATATCACGACGGAACCAAAAGAATCTGCTGCAGCCAGCCGCAGGTCAGTGCACGGCTTGGACCTTAAAGATCTTGACAAGCTCGCCCGAAACATCGGAAAATTCAACCCCAGCTTGCCAAACAGCCAAAATGTCCACGCTTATCTGCAAGATATTGATTTCCATCTGGAAATGCGACCTAACGTTACGGACAAAGATAAACTATACTTACTCCGAACGACATCCAGTCCTGAAGTGCGCAGCTTCCTTGACCGGCAGCCTGTTAACACAAAGACTGACTATCAACGGCTTCAAAAGGCCCTAATTAAAGAGTTTGCTGACCCTGAGTCCGATCAAGGCTTAGTGGCTGCCCTGGAGACGAGACAAGGACGTCACGACACTCCTCAAGCTTACTACAGTCGACTCAGACAAGCATATTTTGGAACTCGTAACGAATCTGACATGGAAGAGGAACTGAACTTTAAAACTCTCTTCCTGAGGAACCTTCATCCTGGCATAAGCCACCATCTTGGCGTTCTCGCATGCCCACGAACAATGAACATTCAGCAGTTGCGAGACTTGGTGCAAAAAGCCTACGGCAAACAAAAGATGGCCTCAGAAAAGAGCGCAAAACCCCCAGCAGTTCTTGAGTTCAACACTCAACACCAAGAACTGGCGCTGGAGGGCACCCAACGCCAAGACAGGGCTAAGCCACCACACAGGGAGTGGAATGCACCCCCGTCCAACAGAGAACGAGACTCACACGCTGGAACCCGACCTAAACAGAGGTATGACCGATGGGATGGACCACGTGGACGTCAACGCTCACCTGGACGACACTGGGATAAGTCATGGGATCAAGCAAGGCCTCAGGAAAGGCAATGGGAGAGATCGCGGAACCCAAGAGAGCAACGCTCATGGGAATCCAATGGAAACTCCAACGGAAAGCGACAGACTCACCCTAAGGCGACCAGCCCAAGGAATCGACGAAGGAATTCACCAAGGTTCCAAAGTGACCAAGCTCCAACTGAGTCCATACAAGAACAAAAAACACCACCGCACTTCGACTCACAGAAGATGATGGAAATGATGAAAGGAATTCTTTCAACGAAAAGAGGAAGATAAGAAGTGGGAAAAGAAAGGAAACCCGGATTCAGCCTGACTAGCTGACGGACGAGAAAGCAGCGACAAGACAAACGAACCAGCCACAGAAAACAGCACCGCCTCACCTCAGTCTCAGAGTACAATAAACACGTTAACTTCAGATGGACATGAAGCCCCACCTGAAAATCCAGCAACAGAGTTAAACACTAACTCAGCACCCAATACTCCAAACTCCAGCAGCATTCAGCAGACACCTGCTGTTGAAAATCCTCAAGTTCCTGAAAGCGCTGTCTTAGTCATCTGCCACTCCTCCGAAGAACGCCAAGTCAGCCCTGACATCCTAAATATTTCCTCCCAAACTCCAGTTCCTCAACTCCTAGGCGATCTCATTGAAAAGGGTATAGCAAGAAAGTTCTACCTCTCCATCATCATCGAAAGACACATCAGAGTCGAAGCCCTTCTGGACACAGGAGCCGACATCACTCTAATGTCTACAGAACTTCTCAAAGAAGTCCAAGAATTAACGAAGAGGACTAATGGCACCCTCAAGCTCCAAAGGTGCGAACTAAACGTACAAGCATACTCTCACACGGGCTTACAACTAAAACATGTAGCCCCAATCCATCTAACAGTGGGACCCATGGACTTCGTCCATCCCGTATACGTGTCAACACTCAACACGTACCCGCTCCTCATTGGAAAAGATTTGCTTAATCGTTTTGAACCCCTAATAGACTTCAAGCACCTAAAGATTTGGACACAAGTCCGTGAGCCTCTGTCTTACAAGTCATTAGACTCCAATGAGTCACAGTGTCAAGTCACAGACACTACCCCTAAGTCAATGACCGGTGAAGCAGTAACAGAGCCCAGGTCTGGGCCGAGCACAAACGCCAACGACCCTCTCCTCTGCTCGCTGCACGAGCCTGAACCAAACACAGGCCCCTTCAAATCATGACTGCGATAGAGGTTCATGGCACGTCAGTGTCCGAGGCAGCACTAGCCCTATGGGCAGAGAACTCAGCCATCAGCCTGAAACTATTCAAAACATTGAAGCAGAGCTGTCAAAGTCTACCACATGTCACTAAGCACAGCCGTTACCCTCTCAGGCCCTGGTCGACAACCATGGCCACCTCCAAGATCATCTGCGCTCTGGACATACGATGGAACAACAGACAGCTGAGTCACTACTTCCTCGTCATTCCAGACCTGCCGCATGACATCTACATTGGAGCGGATATCATGGTTCGACTCAATGCTCACATTGACACTGTAAACAACATCATATGGGCTCCCCTGTCACACCAACTGACAACTTCAGTCAATCTCAAGAACCTCCAATCCGGTCAAACCATGCCGGACGCATGCGCTATGATTACGGAACAAGGAGCCACAATACCTGCCTACAGCAAAAGCGTCAGTGTCCGCCTCAACATGCGACCTGGCCAAACTCTCAACAGTAAGCTGAGCTTCTTCCAACCTTCCAGAACCTGCCTAAAACTCGGACTGACTCTGGAAGCTACACCTCTCATTGAAGTGTCATCTCGTGCGATATATGTGTTGTTCAATAACTGTATGGCCCAAGACATCCACGTCCCAAAAGCCAGCCACCTGGGATGGCTCATCAACCAGGCATTCCATGACTTTGAACTGATGGTACCTGTCATAGGCCCCATACCAGCCCAACTAATGTCAGATGGATACAATGACACTATAACATTCACAAAACCTCATGAAGTCATTGCCATCACCTCAATCCTGCCAGTGTCCAGAGAAAGCGTCTGCCGGTCAGAACTAATGGATGACACTCACCTCACTGTCTATGCTGTCTCAACCCAGCCTGCGACAGAACCACCTACACGGGTGACCAGCGAGGCCCAAAGCCCCTTTTATGACTTAACGGCAGAAGAACCCTACGCCGGGTTCAATACTCAAATTCAACAGATCTTGAGTGACGCGGATGCCCTCCACAACGAAGTGGAGCGCCAAGGACTCAAAGAAGTTCTGCTGAAGTACAAGGACTCTTTCGCAAAGGACTCTCTAGATTGTGGATTGACAAACATCCACACGGTGCGCATACCGACAAACCCAAATGCACCACCCACCTTTGTGCGACAGTACAAGATTCCGATAGCGTCATATGAGCCAGTGCAAGAAATTGTTGACTCCATGCTGGAAAAGGGGGTCATCCGGCCCTGTAACAGTACATATTCTGCCCCGATATGGCCAGTCCTAAAACCCAACGGCAAATGGCGGCCCACTATCGACTACCGCAAGTTGAATCAGCAAGTACCATTGTCACGATGGCCTATGACCCAATTGGACCAAGAAATACCAAAAATCAAAGGCTCGACGATCCTGTCCACATTGGACGTCGCCTCCGGGTTTTGGACGATCCCTGTCCACCCCGACGACCAACATAAGCTGGCATTCACTTTCGGCAACCGACAGTACACCTTCACACGGTGTCCCTTTGGCTATGCCAATTCACCGGCAGAATTTAACATTTTCCTTAACAAAGCATGCCCTGACGCCAGAGTCCGAGGCAACCTCGTCTACGTAGACGACGTCTTAATGAAAAGTTCAAGTGTGGAAGACCACCTCAAAGAAATCGACCATGTCCTAAACCAGCTGACAACAGCGGGAGCTAAAATCGCCCTTCACAAAGGACAATGGTGCAAAACCAAGTGAATTATGTTGGACTGCTCGTCGGAAGAAACGGCATTGAGCCACAATCTAACCGTGCCCAAGCAATTCAAAGCATAAAAACACCAACTAACGTCTCTGAGTTGCGAAGCTTTCTGGGAGTGTGCAATTACTCACGACAGTTCATCGAAAACTACGCTGACATCGCACGACCACTAACTTCCCTCCTGAAAAAGGACGAACCTTTTGTTTGGACAAAGGCCCAGGACACAGCTATGAGCCAGCTCAAACAGTGCCTGCGCTCTGCTCCATGCCTCGCCTACCCAGACCCAGGGAAGGAATTCTATCTGGACGCGGGATTCTCTGACCAGTGCCTCAGTGCGGGTCTATACCAGCTCCATGATAAGGACAAGCGAGTGGTCGCTTATGCCAGCAAAACGCTGCTTCCCCCAGAATGCAAATATTCACACTGCGAAAAAGCTTTACTTTGCACTGTGTGGGGCATTCAGCGTTTCTCTAATTACATCGGTGCACAGAAAGTCATCATCGAAACTTGCCACCAGCCAGTTACCTTCCTCAACAGTCAACGAATCAGAGATGGCGTGGTAACCAACGCACGCATAGCTACCTGGCTAATGACACTCCAAGGACGGGATGTGGAGGCAAGATATGCCCAGAACTACAAATCCTCACTGGGAAACGGGCTTGCGGCATGCCAAAACTGTTCAACGGACACGCTGGACACCTCAGCAGAGCCAAAAGAACTGCCACGACCGCAAGCGACAAATCATCGGTACTTCGAGGAGAATGTGTGTACAGGAATGCCCACAGCATATGTCGATGGCTGCTCATACAATCGCGAGGGCAAGTTACAAGCGGGAGCGGGTGTGGTCTGGCTCAACAATGACCCGTGCCCACCGCAGCAACTCAAACTTGGCCCACAATCATCACAATATGCAGAAATAGCAGCCATCCTCATCACACTACAAGTGGCTGCAACCCACAAAATCAGAGAACTCCTCATCTGTACCGATTCGAACTATGCCCGTCTAAGTTTCATATGCCATCTAACTGGATGGAAGAGGAATGGATTCAAGACAGCTAACAACAAGCCTGTCAAGCACCAGGAACTCTTCCAAGCAAGCGACGCCATCGTCACTGAACACGACATGGTCGTTTATTGGGAAAAGGTCAGAGGTCATTCACGTCAACCAGGACAAGACAAAGACTTAAATGACCAAACCGATGCCCTCGCCAAAGCAGGGGCATTACAGGGAGAGTCCTGGACATTTCATGCCCTCCCACCCCACCCAACTGTGGCAGCGGTGACCCGCCGCCAAAGTGCCGCGAGTGGGCACACACCTGCCTCCTCCCACATCTCCCTGTCGCCTCAGTTCGCTGCTGAAGACCTCCTCACCCTCCAACATACGGACTCAGCCATACAGTCCATTGTAGCACACCTGTCCGACCCCTTGGAAAATCCCATTTCCACCTCGGACCTGCGAACATCATCCGACCTCCGCACGCTCCATTCGATCAAGCACATGCTGCATCTACGAGACGGTGTCCTCACGTATGTCCCTGAGCCATCCACTGCTCCAAGGCTCGTAGTCCCTCATGGCCAAAGGGGGATGATGTTGACACACGCACACGATGCACCATGCGCAGGACACCACGGAGTCAAGGCCACCTATGAAACACTCAAGCAAGTAGCATACTGGCCTGGCATGCAGCAAGACGTAGCAGAATACGTTAAAGGATGCCTGGTGTGTTGCCAGTTCCAACCGGCAAATCCAAACCACCGAGCACCACTGCAAAGGAAAGGAATGACCTTCCCATGGTCGGACCTCCAAATAGACTGGGTAGGACCCCTACCACGGTCGACGCGGGGCAACAAATACTTCCTCACCGTGGTCTGCGAATTCACAAAATGGATAGAGTGCCTCCCAGCTCCCAACGATACAGCAGAAACAACAGCCTGTCTGTTATTGAACCATATCTTCTCAAGATTCGGACTGCCTTTAAGGGTCAACTCTGACCGCGGAACCCACTTCACCGCTGAAATTATGCAAGACGTATGGAAACTCCTGGGCATACAGGCCAAACTCCACATAAGCCATCACCCAATTTCTTCCGGTCAAGTGGAACGGGCTAACAGAACAGTGGTCAGCATGTTAAAGAAATACGTAGCCACCAATCAAAAGGATTGGGACATTAAACTCCCTCTGGTACTGATGGCCGCTCGAGCCACACCCCATCAATCTACCGGAATACCCCCGTTCACAATGATGACAGGGAGAAACATGACGCTACCACTACACCTGCTGTACCAACCTGGTGACCTGAACCTCGTCACCGCCTACAACACTCACCAGTACCTGGAAGAGTTACATCAGCACCTGAGAACAACTTTCGCCTTCGCGCAACAGCAGCTACAACGAAGTGCGGAAGGCCGAAAAGCCTACTACGACCAAAAGGCCTCTCACCATGAGCTCAATGTCGGAGATCAAGTGTGGTACTACAGTTTCGCCCGACCAAGGCCGAATGCTCCCCATCACCTGTCAAAGAAATTCCTACCTCACTGGACGGGACCCCATGAGATTGTAGACAAGCTCTCACCTGTTGCCTATCGAATCAAAATCAGACAAGGGCGCAGCGAGCCAGTCCTTCGATGGGTCCATCGAAACCAGATAAAGAGGCCCCTGGGCTCTAGCCGACATGGAAAGGGGGAAGATCAGACCCACTGACACAGACCGATATGCACCACACGCACCATATGCACCACACAAGCATTAGTATTGATATGTTAGGAAAACATATAGCAACCATGCTTAGACACAACCCATATTCTCTCCTCCACAGCACTGCTAGGACCAATCTAGTAGCGAGGAGTTACCCTCAATTTTTTTTTTTTTTTTTTTTTTTTTTGCTTGATTTTGATTTTGAATTTTTGTCTTAATTTTTTTTTTGGTTTTTTTCCTCGTGTCTCACTTTGTGTTTTTCCTTTCCTCTCTCTCACTTTGAACCCCCTTAACCAATCCGTGAATACAGGTCCTGAAATTGAGATCGACTGCCGTCAGTAAAATCGTTGTAATTCGCTGTGAGAACCGTTGTCAACCGATCGAGGCCACCCGCCAAAATCATGAACGACATGATACGCGATGTAAGTTCCTTGATCGACAACTTAGCCATGAATAGGATTCCGTGCTACGTGATACCTCTTAGCCTTGTTCAAACATCGTAACGTCGGCCACTGCGGGCCCCGTTAGTCTCATCCAAACCCATCTCACCCCTTTCCCGGCAGCGTTATTCCCATATACGCAAACCCGGAAACAGGTGACTTTGTTTTCTTTTCAGTTTGCCCATTATTGACGTTAATAATGTTTACCGGCTTAAAATGTTGTGAATGTTGGATTTTGGCAAGGGAACACCTATGTCAAAATCCACACTCCCGAGGTCGTCGCGTATCACGATAGCAACGAACAGTTGTACTTGGCTCCAAAGCTAAAGATGTGTACGCTCACTAAAGACATTCACTTCCTCCGCCCGAGTAAACCTTTCGTACGCGATAATACAGAGGGCATCTGTGGCTTAGAAGCCATGAGACCCGACGCTAGCTGCCCCGCCGACGCAACACCACGTTCTCAGGTTGAGGTAACACAAGCCGAAATTGTCGGAAACCGATGGTTGGTGAACACCCCAGCCCGAACGGCTACCCTCACATATGATCAACACGACACCGCTACGCGCATTAGTCTGCCTAACCAAACGTTATGGATCACAGTCCCTAAGGGCTCGATCCTCCATATTGACGAACTAGCATTGTATCACCTCACCGACGACGAGTATCAGGCCGAAATCGAAATCTCACCCTTTTTCAAGCAGCATTCCTTTGTCCTCGATCCAGAATTGGAAGAAAGGATCAAGGAGGAAGGAACGCAGCTTATTGATCTGACACCGGTTGACACAGCTTTAGAAGCTATCGCTCGCCTTCCGCCCGCTGGCGCGCCAATTATTCGGTCCTGGTCTGCCGCTGACACGGCGCTTTGTATCTCTACTATAGTAGGATATGTTGTGACTTTGACACTGGCCTTCCTCCTACACAAGCGAGTGAACGTCGTTCAAGAGTCTCTCAACAAATGCACGTCAGGCATCCCTCGCCTTTTTCGACGTGGTAATCTCGACCTAGAATCCGAACCCGAGAATGTGACCAACCTGATTGAGATCATGCCTATACCGTCTCGTGAAAACCCCGACAATTAAACCAGTCAAAATGACCCAATTGTCAACGATGCTAAACAAACTAGCCCTATGTCTTCTCAAGTTTCTCACCGGTTCCTTTCCAAATTACCCTGCACCAGTTTTCAGTCAGTGATAGAGATCTCGTTGGTGTCTTGTGTGTGTCCATTCTCTCTGCCTCTTGTTCCAGTGCCTGAAGATGTTCCATCGGGTACATCTCCACACAAAAGGGGGATGTGTAACACAATGTCGACCTGAAAACACACACAGAGAATGCCAACCCAGCAACAGAAAACAATTATTACCCAAAAGTCCTCCCTTCCATGCAAAAGTGGAGAGGGTCAACCGACCCCATCACTAAACGCTCTCGTGCAAGGGTACGGACGGCTCCGGGAATGGTTCTGGACACCGTCA
>CM049837.1:22516515-22529989 GCA_027422435.1 Schizopygopsis pylzovi | reverse complement strand
GGAAAAGCAATAGTTAAGAGAAAAGGTATCGAAATATGGCAGAAATGGTGAGAGGAAGACAAGAAAGGAAGGCGATATTATAAAATTCAAAAGTCTGTTAGCATTAAAAACCATAAAGAAAGGAACAGACGGGAAGAAACTGTAATGACAAGATTGAGAGTGGATCACACAGGACTGAATAGCACCCTTTTTTTAATGGGGAAAAGGAATAATGAGAACAGTGATAACTGTGGGGTTAAAGACTGTATTCTATTGATGAAAACAGGTGTTGCAAAATAGGGTTCAGGAGGTAGAGCGTGAGTGGAACCTGACGGGGATATTAGGGTCAGAAGGAGAGGGAGAAGGATCTCCAGGAAAGCATTATTTATATTCCTTAATTACACAGGGTTAATAAGAAGAATATAAGCAGTTAAAAGGACATGATGTTACACACTCTTGTACAGTAGGTAGCGGTATGCACCTAAGTTGTTTGCAATCCGCCATTAACCAAGAGAAGAAGAAGAAGAAGTTTAACAAGGAAGCTGCACGTAGTAGAGGAGCTATCAGTCACTCAAATCAGCTCTTCTCTCATTCCTGTGTCTTTCTACGCTTCACAAGCGATACAGCAACTTATAAAGTAAGTAGCCTACCGGAAAGTATTTATATATAATGCATTATCAGTTTTTTATTCATGTCATGTGATAGCCTACACTAAATATAATTACTTTACTTCTGTTATAATAATTAGGATATATTAGCTATAATTATTAGTGCAATAATATAATATTAATAATTCAATATAAATATATATAGGCTATCTGTGATGTCTGTTTTGACTAGAGGTTTCAAATGTACCGTATTTTGCAGTGTTTGTTAGGTTCTACAGAAGTATCACATAAACACAGTATCACAAAGATTGCATGTCAAAGTCAACAGAGAAGACGATTACTTCATATGAAATGTTTAGGTAGAAAGGTCAACATGTTTTTTAGCTGATAATGTGTTGTAAACTATGCGTTTAAACTATGGTTTCTGGTTCACCTGATTGTGAAAGTAACTTTGGTTGACTAAATGGACTTATTCCCGAGAGACAAGGAAGTGTCGAGTTAACCCATAAGACCCCGCGGGTGTCACAAACACTGGTGATTCTCTGGGAAGGTCTTTTTAAAGCAGTATCCCTCACTTTCAGCTCAAGAATTCCCCAAGTTACATATGAACGCCCAGGTGTGCATTTTTTGTTGCCATGGCACATTTCCAAAATGGTGTCCTGTCTGGTTAGCACATGTTGCAGCGTGAATACTCATTTCAAAGCATATTTTAACAACTCTACGTGCATGTTCAACATGTTGACCTCCAGTGTGAGGTAGCTATATATTTTTATTCACATTTTTGAGTTCTAAAAATTTATTTCTGGTTAAATCATATGCATGACAAGGTACAATTTTGATATTTACATGTATCAGACGCTTTTATCCAAAGCGACTTACAGTGCATTCAGGCTATACATTTGTATTGTCAGTATGCGTGTTCCCTGGGAATCGAACCCACAACCTTTGCGCTGCTAACGCAATGCTCTAACCACTGAGCCTCAGGACCACTTACAAAAGAGCTGTTGTAAGGTTAAATGGTCACTGTTATGTGGTTTTGAAATACGTTGTGGCAAAGCAAATAAAGTGCAAAAACTGTATTACTTCTGAAAAAGGTTTTTGTTTTATCTTCCCAGAAAAGTAATCATTTTTATAAGCAAATAAACAGAAAAAAACTGTTATTTTGCAAAAAAAAGTAAATAAAATTACTTTTTTAAATTGAGAAATAAATGGCCAATGTTATGTGTAACGTTGCAGATCTTTCACAAGGAGGGGTTGTATTTCAAAAACAACTGCAGAAGCATGTTATAAGTGGTCCATTTAGTCCATTTAGTCAGGGTTCTTGTGGGTTAACATGCCGTATTGAATAGAATTTCAATAACAGCCGATTGTATTTTCTACATTTATTTTTTTTTTTTTTTTGTGGTAGGACTATTTAATTAGAAACATTATTAAAGCAATTTTAAATCATGTTCTAACCAGAACATTGGTTTTAACGTGAATGAGGAAATTCTGTGCTGATGGCACAGCTTTCACTTCCCCTTGTAGATTATTATAGGCTGCGTTTGTGCGAGGAATAGAGGAAACTTTATAAAACTTGTTACATTTTCAAAATGAATTATTGCCAACATTTCAGCTGATGAGTATTTCCATGATTGCATTTGTAAGTTTCTTTCTTCATTAAAAAATTTTATATAAAAAATCACATAAATCAGAAGGCATGAACTCTAGGTACAACTATGTATTTGGTTTGTTTTTTATGGAAAGCTGATATGATACCACATAATACAAAACAGAGTACAAACTTTGCACCCTGTTTTGAACCTATGTCAGGTCAGCCATATAAACGGATGTTATCCTGTGAAAAAATCGCTAATATTTAGTGCTGTCGTGATCGTGATTAATCGCATGTGTGTGTACTGTGTATATTTATTATGTGTATATATACATACACTCACTCACATACAGCATATGTTTTGGAAATATTTACATGCGTATACATTTATATATATATATATATATATTTAATATATAAACATAAATATGTTTTTTTTTTAAATATACACGTGCATGTTTTTGTATTTCTATATACATAATAAATGTACACAGCACTCAACAACTTTTAATTTGGATGCGATTAATCACAATTCATAATTTGACAGCATTACTAATATTTAATCATGAGTCCTGGTTTTCTGTTTTGCTTTTAAAAAAACTCGCATTTGTAACATTTATATTGCATTTTCATGCTTACGATTATTATAATGCTGCTTTAAAACAGTATTGAAATGTGCTAAATTGAAAGGAGCATTTGTCTTTAATGTAAGTTGGGGAGAATTGTCACATTTGTTTTTATCATTTGAATGAATACATTTTTGTTTATATGACTGATGTTGATATTTGTTGATACTTTTACAGGTGTGCATCATCTATTTTCTGGTTAAACTTTTTCTAAATGTTATTTTTCTAAATTAGATATTTTTGTTACCGCATCAGGAGAACATGAAGCTTCAGTCATTTGAGAAATATTAGTTTGTAATTGTTTTTATTTCCAGCTGCAATGGACTTCATAGAACCGATCCTAGCCATCGCAGAAAAGCTGTACAGCCTGTGTGAGGAGGTGAAGGCCAACAAGAAGCGCTGCAGGCGTCTGGCTCACCGCGTGTCCACTCTGGCTTGGCTGGTGAAGGCTGTGAAGGTTCATGGCTTTGGGACTGAACCCGAACAGGTTAAAAGGGGACTTGAAAATCTTAAACTCACTCTGGAGTCAGCAGAGAAGGTAGTGAAGAAATACACTTCCTTCAGCTATTTGAAGCGCGTTGCCAAAGCGTATGACCTCGGCGAGGAGTTCAGCTTCCTAAACGAGAGGCTGAATGATGCGGCTCAGGTGCTTTCTCTAGCGCTCCAGGTCGAGCACAGAGCAAGTATAGAGAAAGTGTTTCAGGAAGCAACAAGGCGGCGGGAAGATGAAGAGGACAGGCAGAGTGACATTCTTGAACTTCGGGAATGTAAGTTGTATGATTTTGAGTTGGAATAAAATGGCTGCTTCAGGGATACAACTGGAGCCTTTAGACCTGGGCTGTCCAAACCTGTTCCAGTTTAGCTCCAAACCCAATTAAACACACCTGACTCAGATAAACTAAGTCTTCAGACTCACTAGAAATGTCAAGGGAAGTGAATTGGAGCTAAACCCTGCAGGATGTTGGCCCTCCAGGAGCAGGATTGAACATCCCTGCTTTAATCTGTGTATTATACATTTGTCTCCTATAGTGCTCCAGTCTTTAGCTGAGGAGAGCAAAGGAACACACACGATGGTTGACGCCGTACAGAAGACAGTTGACCAAACTAAAAGAGATGTGCAGGACATTAAAGAGATCCTGGAATCATGTAAGTACGGATATGTGGGTTAATGACAAATAAGAGAAAAAACATTTATAGAAAATGATTTTAAAAGTGCTTTAAAACATTACAACACATGGCAAGTTATTAAAAATACAGTTTGTATTCATGTTGGTTTCATATGGTATTAACTTGCATGGTTAAATAAAAAGTAAAATAAAATCGGTCAACATATCTGATGTTAAGCTGGCTAATTGGCCCTGACACACCATCGTGAGCATCTTCATGGGTCTTTCGGATATAATTTCCATTTTTTTGTTGCTTTTCTGCATATATTATTATTATTATTTTTTTTTTTTTCACACCACATGACATTGATTTGGAAGTCAAAGTTTTAAGTAGTAAATAATTGTATATTATAAAGATAATAACAGAAGGGTCATTGTTTTTCAAGAATTTCATGATTGTAACAAGGCTTTCATGAAGTGTAAATTGATTTTTAGTATAGCATTGTTGAAGTGATGTTTTGAATGGTGTCTCCACTGAACACTTTTATTTGTCTTTGGCTGGCAGTGAAAAAACCCCGCCTTCATTTGCAAGACATTAGAGAGATTAAACCAGAAGAACTGTCTTACAGTGTCCCTATTCCCCTTATGAACTGCAGCCATTCTGAGCTTTACAAAGGGACGTACAACAAGTTCCCCGTAGCTATCAAGAGATACTCATGTCCACTGTGCACCAGCCCCAGGTAGATGATCAAATCAACTGTGGTCAAATGTTCGATTTTATGTCGAGTGAAATCCATCTATACCATAGCAATCATTTTCTTGACTGATTTAAAAACTACCGTTTCCTTGTTGCATTTATTCATTTTCTCCAGTGAGCTGAGGAGTGTTTTTAACAAGGAGGTGGAGACCATGAAGCGCTTTGAGTCACCAAATATCTTACGAATGTTTGGGATCTGTGTCGAGGATGAGAACGGTGCGCCAATCGCAAATCACCAACCAAAGAATAAACTCAGCAAGTTTGAACTTTACTTGAGTTAAAAATGCTTCTGATTGTCACTGTGTCTTTCTCATACAGGACCAAATCCAAGTTACGTGATAGTCATGGAATATTGTGAAAAGGGGAGTCTTCGACAAGTCCTGAACAGTACCTGCAATCTGCCCTGGGACAGAAAGACACAAATGTGTCTGGATGCGGCGCAGGGACTATACAGGTCCAAATCTAGCTATACTGGAATAAGAAAGTCATCAAACTGTTATTCTATTTATTAACGATTTCTTCTTCCTCTGTGACAAAATTCTGACTCCAACACCTCCTAGAGCAGGGGTCACCACACTCGGTCCTGGAGGGCCGGTGTCCTGCAGAGTTTAGCTCCACCTTGCCTCAGTACACCTGCCGGGAAGTTTCAAGTATACCAAACAAGACCTTGATTAGCTGCTCCACGTGTGTTTGATTAGGGTTGGAGCTAAACCTTGCAGGACACCGGCCCTCCAGAAACAAGTTCGGTGGCCCCTGTACTAGAGCTTTAAGCATACATAAAGCATGTTTTTTTTATCTAGTTAATTTATTCTCATATGTTTTCATAAAAACTATAGCGATGTTCTATTTGTCATCTCAATAATTGTTTGCACTCTACAGGCTGCATCAGTCAGAGGAGAAGTTTAAAGTGCATGGCTCCATCAGAAGCTGTAGTTTTCTAGTGGCTACTGGCTATAGAGTGAAGGTAATTGATATTCACTTCCACAATATCAGCATCATTAACCACCAAAACAACCACAACATGTTTTTGTAGTTCCCAAATCTCAAACATCCCAATTTAACCGCGGGATGTCTGTTAAATTGTTGTATACAATATGAAGAGCAATAATCTACAATAATGATTTTTGTCATAATTTTGCAGCCGTATGAGCTCTTGTTTTTTTTTTCATGTTGAATTCAGACACAAATTGATTAAAATAATTGGGTAAATTTAATTAATTGACAATTAATTAAATTCCAAAATTAATGTTCCAAACCGCCTGGTTTGGAAACAGCACCGCTGGCAACCGCAGGGCTCTGCAAAGGGTCGTGCGAACTGCCCGCCACATTGTTGGAGGTGAGCTTCCCTCCCTCCAGGATATCTACACCAGGCGGTGTACAAGGAAAGCCCGGAGGATTATCAAAGACTCCAGCCACCCGTCCCACAGACTGCTCTCTCTGTTGCCCTCAGGACGACGTTTCCGCAGCATCCGATCCCGCACTAGCCGACTGAGGGACTGCTTTTTCCCTCAGGCTATCAGGCTAATGAACAGTCAGAAATGACCCACCCTACAACACACTCCCACTCACACAACATGCCATGCACTGCACTTTAACACAGTTCAACTGGACTACACGCACACACTGCACTAACACAACCTATCTGCTATCACTGGACACCATACAATGCACATCCACGACACTGCATATGAATAATCTGTTGCACCTTTGCACATCTATCTGCTGCTCAACCAATCTGCTGTTAATTTATAATCTGTTGCACCTTCACATTATTACTAGGTATAGACTACATTATGTATAGATAGTGTACATAATGCAGATGTGCCCATACGGTGTATAATGTGTCGCTGATAATTGAGTGTGTCTTTATAGTACACTATGTGTACTGAGTATATGTATGTGTATTTTGCACATTGTCTTCTGTATAGTCTGTAAATATGTACTGTCCATATGTAAATTGTTGTCGTTTTTTTGCACTGTCTGTCCATATGTAAATTGTTGTTGTTTTTTTGCACTGTTTGGAGCACTGTAAATGCTCCAGTGCAGCTTTTTTGCACTGTCTGTCCATATGTAAATTGTTTGATGTTTTTTTGCACTGTCTGTCCATATGTAAATTGTTTGTTGTTTTTTTGCACTGTCTGTCCATATGCAAATTGTTGTTTTTTTGCACTGTCTGTCCATATGCAAATTGCTGTTGTTGTTTTTTTGCACTGTCTGTCCATATGTAAATTGTTGTTGTTTTTTTTTTTTCTGCACTGTCTGGAGCACGCTCATAAGAATTTCACTCACCAAGGCACTTGTGCTGTGGTGATGTGACAATAAAAAGTGATTTGATTAAAGACAGTATGGTGATCAATTCCAGGGCACAAATATTGCCTCCTAATGGAAAAGTTAATTTCTGACTCTGCTGGATGTACATCTTTACTGCTTTTATGGCATTTAAAGCAATAATATTATTACAGTTTGCTTTCTAAAGACTGGTTTGAATAGCTGTGTGTGTGTGTGTGTGTGTGTGTGTGTGTGTGTGTGTGTGTGTGTGTGTGTGTGTGTGTGTGTGTGTGTGTGTGTGTGTGTGTGTGTGTGTGTGTGTGTGTGTGTGTGTGTGTGTGTGTGTGTAAAAAATATTGCTTGCTTTATTTTATAAGTACATATTTCTGTTAGACAACCATTTTTTTCTAACAGATAATGACAGAAAACAAATTGAAATGTGCTGGACACTTACTAAAACCCAGGGAATGTTTTTGTTGGGGTTTCATCTTAATGTTCATTTGTATGTTTCACAAGTTGGGAGGCTTTGAGTTGGCAAAAACCAAAACTTCTCTTCAGAAGAGTAAATCCAAAAGGAGCAGTGCTTTCCATTACAACTCTCCACAGCAGCTTCAGGATATCAACCATCCTTACGACAAGGCATGTGAGATCTACAGGTACGGCAGTCCAACTCAAATATCACACACGTATATCTCATTCACATAAAGAAGGGTAACTGACTGTACTTGATCTTTTTAGTTTTGGCATTGTCTTGTGGGAAATCGCAACACGAGATGTTCCTTTCAAAGGTGTGTATTACCAACGCAATCAGTATTACTATAGCATTTGCCCTGAATATTACTTAAATGTTAACTGAATACATGACACCATCTTTCTATGCCTGTGTTTTTAGACTGTACAGCCTCCAATCAGATCTTCCAAAAAGTGTTTGTAGAGAAGGTCATGGAGCCGCTTCCAACAGACTGTCCTAAAAAGCTAAAAGAGCTCATCAATGCCTGTCGATCCTTTGAGCCCTTCCTACGACCAAACGCAGGAGGTAAGACCCTAACATAGAGGTTAAATTACACAAGTGGGTCATCACATATTCTTCTGTCATTAGTAATGCTTTACAAATTACATTACACAAGCAGATTACTTTTTAGAACTAGTGAAAAAACAACTCTATATACGGTTATCATATAATCACATGGTGTATTGTAGCGCAAGCATAGTTGACAGTGTGAAAAAAGTAGCACAAATTGACCCATTACATAGCATAAAAGGTACAAATTGTACTTTTATTAAAAAGTAACATGTCGTGTAATTACTTTGCAAACAGCTAAAAATGTGGCCTATTTTCTTTTCATTGATGCTTCAGATGTTATTAGGTGGTCCTCATTCTATGTGCAGCAACACACAGAATGTCTTGTTTCATCCTTTCCTCTGTGCTATGTTGGGGTCATGGCAATTAGTCTGAATCAACAGAAAAACGTAAAACTGGCCCATTGACAATGTGATGCCAAAGTTCTTGGCTTTGTATCTGGGTGAGATGATTGTGTTTGCTGCAAATGGAGAATAAAAGTGGGCCAAATACAGAGCCTTGTGGAACACCAGTAGTATCACCTTTGCCGCCTTTTTCTTTTTTATATATATATATTATTATTTAGATTTACAAACTTTTAACAAAACATTAAATGCTTAACCAAAGATATGGATGCACAATGGCTATAAATATGGCTATAAATAATGAAACTGGAAAAAAAATGATTATTAAAAACAGTAACTGGAAGGGGAAATTATAAGAGACATTCAAAATTAAGATATATGATCAACTTGACCCATAAAAATAAATCAAAGTTCAACAAATGTCTTGCGCCTTCATAAACCTTTGGTGGGATAATTCAAGAAATGACAAGCAGGCTGCAATGAACCCAATAAAGGCATAATCTTACACTTAATCTTTACTCTTACTGAAAAAACACAAAACTGACATCATTATAAACAACATTTCCCAAATAAGTTATGTGAATATGTGACCAAGAACACATGAATTGTAATTTTTAATGATAGAAATAGAAAACTTATGGGGAAAAACAACATTTATGGTCTTATTTTTAGTGATTTACTTAATTGATTTATTCATATTTTTTCTTTTTTAGCATTGGTCGACATGCTCCTTAAAATGGTGGAAGAGGATTGATGGAGCACCTCTGCGTTTCTAACCGAAGCTACTGGCAAAATGTCCATGTCAGATTGTGATGATTCAGTCTGTTACCATCTACCTGGGGAACAAAGCATGAACTTAGTGTCACATAAACCCTGATCTATTGGTTGGTTAACCCAAACCTTGCTTGCTTGCAGTACATGGTGCATACATTATTGATCTTAATGTGAATGAATCATCAATGCATGTTTTTTTAACCACGTAGTGTTCAATCAAAATGTAATAAATTGATTTAACATAGTTCTCTGTTGACGTATCTCAGACTTCTCCAGTCATTGAATCTGCTTACACCCCATCCTTTCAATGTATTACAAGCCTGCATTCAGAGCTGCCTTCATCCAATCAACAACCAATTGATAGAATCAAGTCCCTGCCTTCATTATGACCATGTCATAATGTACTTATCACTTTAATATGACCATGTCATATTAAAATCTCACAGCTGCATAGCAAAATTGTCTGTCTTTTCTCTAGACATACTATTACTGTTGTTATGTAACTTTATGAATAAAGTTACTGACAGTTAAGAATTACAGAAAAAGGAGTCAATATAAATGTAATTGATGTAAGTTCCAGTTAAGTGATGTAAGATATTTCATAAGGTGATGATCATGTGAAAGTGGTGCTTTGTTGGTAAGACGTTGGAGCCATTAAAATATAATTTGTATTATTAGATAAATGGTTAAATCTGTTATTACTTTATTATTTAATATATAAACTGATATATCTATACACACAAAGTCATGTTTTTCTAGCATTTTAATATACAGCATGAACCTGGAACGATAAATTCACTACGGTCGAAATTCGTAATTATTATCAAATATCACGTAACGTTAGGTGTTAATTCTGGCAGGTGTGGTATGTTTACTTTGAAGCCTTTTTAGACTGATCATCCTATTTCTAATCTTTAGCAATAAAATGGTCTAATTAATTAATAAATGCTATTTGGTATGGGCATTCAAAAACATTTATTACAATTTTACTTTCAGCAGAATAATGTATTTTAATGAACTACAAATCCCGCTGAGTCCCGTATCCAGGAAGTAGGTCCCGTTGCTAAGCAAACTCGCCCGAGGTGAGGCAGAAGTGAAACGCGTATTTACCCTCAGAACAGGTAAAGACATTTACATACACAGCTAAGAGAATTACACTTTATGAAGATAAGGAGTAAATATAGACCAGTTACAAATTAAATATATTTTGTTCCCCTCTAAAGCTGTTGCAAGCACTGCTGTGGAACACAGATGTTTATTCAGGGCAGATACAATAAAGGTTAGAGATGTCGATAAAGAGGAGACCAGGCTCAGCTCTGTCCAGTGTGACTGAGTTCAGTGGATCTGGTTTATTAATAAACCCCAAACCTGCTGCTGATCCTGAAGAAGATCTGCTCGATCAGAGTCTGTCGCCTCACAAACTGGTACGAGCTCGACGACGAGAATAAACATCACACATGTGCAGAAAACATTTTATTATTTCTGAAATAAAGAGCAACAGGAGTGAAAAAAATGAGGTTTAGACTAAATGTTTTTTTTTCAGAAAATAATTTCTGGATCAGATGATTTACACGAAGTGACGTCACTGGAGATGTGTGTTGACACGCGACAGCAAACTCTGGACAACTTCGGTCAGATGTATTACAATAACTGCTTATTCATTATTTTATGTTTTGATAATACGAATTTTGTTGAGCCAAATGCTTGTCATTAAACCTTGACTTTCACGAAGTGAGAAGTGACTGTGATGTAGTTTGGATTATGACTGAGAGAGTAATAAATACAACACATCTGTCAAATCTGATGAATATTTGTGTTTCTGTCGTCTTGTCTCACAGGAATATATTTGCCCAAACTTACACAGCTGAAAATGAACAACAGTTTGATCTCATCTGTGCGGTAAAACCATCATTTGTTACATCCATAAAGGAACAGTTCTCCCAAAAATGAAAATATGTTATCATTTACTCATTCCTAACCTTGTATGACTTTATTTTGTGGACCACAACAGGAGATATTTTGCAGATTTTTAATGCTACTCTATTCTGTACAATAAGAGTGGATGGGGACTTTGATATCAAAGACAGAGAAATGGGATTCACCCCAAGATTCAAAATGACAACAACAAAAAACCTCCATAAATGTAGTCCATACAAATAAAAGCCAAAGTAGACAGCTTGTGTTACAGGCCTCATTCTCAAAAACCAAACAAATATAATTTATAAAAGAATACAGAACCCATAACTTTCACAGAAGATACACATGCATGGAGATATAATAATATAGACAGAGGAAGTGAATCAGATAAAGCTTATTATTCTCTGTGTTTCCTCAGGGATCTGGGAACCGGTCTTTCTCACCTGCAGGTCTTATGTCTGGCTCGATGTGGTCTGACCGACCTGGAGGGGATTTCTGCTCTTTCCTCCTTAAAGGTATCCAACAACATTCAGAGGCAAAGGCTTAGAGAGACTGAACTGATTAAAAAGGCATTTTAAAATCAAACAAACTACACTATTACTTTATCATGAACTAGTAAATGTTTATTTTTTAAGCCACTGAATGAAGTGAATGAGTCATAACTGTTCCTGGTTTTTGCTCAGGAGCTGTACGTGGCCTTCAACAGCATCTCAGATCTGAGTCCAGTCAGTTTGCTGGAGGATCTGGAGCTGCTGGATCTGGAGGAGAACGAGGTTGAAGATCTGGCTCAGTTGTGGTATTTGGGCTGTTGTGTGAAACTCAGGACACTTTCACTGGAAGGAAACCCTGTGTGCACCCGTCCCGCTCCAGGAGCCTCTGAGGTACATTTGGTTTGCAAAATTCACTCGTATTCCAGACAGATTGCTGACGTGTGTTTTGTGCTGCAGGTCTCAGACTCCAGCTTCCGGTCTGCGGTGCGTGAGCTGATCCCTCAGCTGATCTTCCTCGATGACGTTCCTGCTGAAGAGGACAAACCTCAACGCTGCAGAGCTTCACTGCAGGACTGGACTCTTCTCAGAGACTCCATCAAAGACGCTTCGGTCAGTGACGGCCTGCAGCTCGCAGGTAAAGACAAGCAGCAGCTTCTGAAGACGCTGTCAGCAGCACTCCATGTGTTTAAGAACCAGTCTCTCCATCAGAAGAGAGCTCTGTCAGACCTGCTTCAGCCCGGCCCACGAGTGTCTCCAGACCTCTCTCCTCCTGCCCCGGATCAAGACCAGGATCCTCCGGCTCCGACATCACCGTCCTGAACCACGAGATCAGTGATCTGACCAACGGTAAACGCCTAAAACTCCTGTTCATATTCACCACAGAAATAATAACACATTCATTATGTGGTTTAGCGTGATTTTGAAAATGTAACAATTAATGAAGCCATAAATATTATGATGTGACAGTTGTACTGTAAAAATGAAATTATAATTTTTATATTTTTATAAATACACATTTTTACAATGAAATATTACAGTAATACATTTGTTAAATGTTTTAATAAAAAATAAAATATAATTATTAATTATAATACATTTATAATATTCTAATAGTAATATTTCAGTTTTTTTGTTTAATCAATTCATAATTATTGTTATTATTAATAAATTAATAATATTACGATAGTAATAGTTTTCATTTTGTATAATATTTTATTAATAATAATAATAATAATAAGTGCTTAATATGTAATTCAATAATATTAATTAATAATACAAATAATCATATTAAAAATAATAAATAGTCAGTAGTAATAATACTAATAATAATATATTACCAATAATAAAAATAGTAACAATAATTATTGTTATTGTCTTTTAATGAAATTATTTAATTATTATTATTTTATTGATATAGAATCAAAATCTTGGTCAAATTGTGCAGCCCTACAAGCACAGTAAACATGGAGTTAATATTAAGATTATTAATACAATAAAATGTAATAATGTTTCTTATTTGGTTTAATATATATTTATTTCTATTTATTTTTGTACAATTATTATTATTATATTTTAAATAACCGTTATTGTTATAAATATACAGAAATGTGTTTTCTACTTCTACTATCACATTTATTGGGAAGTAATATGTGAAGCTGGTGTTTGCTCAGGTGTTGGCGGGGTTCTCTGTGGGAATCCACTACAGGCGGCTCGAGCACGAAGACAGAAAATAAAGGTGAATCTCATCAAACTGATCCAAAAACTGAACACCAATATAATTATACATGCATATTATATATCACCCCATGAAAACAAAAATCTGTCCATCTGTCCAGCTCCAGAACTCTGGATCTCAAACCCGTCCCAGCACACGACTCAGTTTCGTTTCTGAACACACGAGTGAGCATGAAGAGACGAGCCACAGAGATG
>CM049837.1:22494015-22514015 GCA_027422435.1 Schizopygopsis pylzovi | reverse complement strand
TAACTTAAATACTGCAACAACTAAAAAAAGGATAAAGCAGACATACTGTGCGAGGTTTGCTTGACTTCTGCCTTAAATTGTGTTTTATTGCAGAAATCAGTGGCGTGCACAGGCCTCCGGAGAGGCAGGGGCGAAATGGCATTACGAGGGTACTATTATATCCCTATTATAAAGACAAAGCCTTTTAAGGTAGCAAAATATAAAAAAAGGATGGCAAATATTTAGGCCAAAGTGGGTGAAGATCAAAATCGTTGTCATTATTTTATCTTTGTTATTAAAAAATGAGAACAAAGACACACATAATATACAAATAAAACAAACAGTGTTTTAGTTTCAGGTACAATAGGTGTATTTAGCAAGAGCATTCAAGAAACTGCATGAACAAATATAAAAATAAAACACTATATAGATCGATTCCTATTAAGGAAACTGTATTAAAGTTTTTCAGTCAAGACTAGTGAGTGATTTTTCTCTTTGATTCAGTTCGGGACTGCAGAGCGCGAATCATTTGAGCAGGGGCGCAGGAAGGTTTTTTATGTAGGTGGTGCTGTGGGGGGGGTGGGGGCTTTGGTAGTCAATTTCTGCGTATAAATATTACGCCAAATAGAAACAGAAAATCGTGCTATAGCCTACGCACTTTCATGAGATCGTGTTAGACAACAATTAGCTATTTTACTAATGGAAATAGGCTACAATGAATTCATAACAATGTTTTACATTCAAGCTTAAAAACCCTTAAAATGTATAGTGAAACATTCTTTTAAAAGCATCTGGAATGCAAGTAATTTCAAAGCTGTTTTTAAAGCATTTGCTTCATGGATTAAAAAGATAGGCCAATAAATAATTCACATAGACCTATCAGTCAGACGAAATTGCATTGCAGCAAATCCTTTAAATTTCAAGGACAAAGATTTACATACTTTTTTTTGTATTATTGAATACAATTATAAAATAAAAAGCAAATTATAATCGTGCCTGTTTTAGGCTTTCCCTTATTTGTATATTTTAGATGGTGAGGTGACGGGGAAAAATGACTCGCCATCTCCTCATTGGACGCGCAGAGAGAAATATATGCATCTTAACGGATTACATAGGCTAATGAAGAGTTTTTGCTTTGCTTTGAATTATTTCGTTTTAAAGTAGTATTTAAAGCTTTCTATAGATATATTTATCATATCTCTGAGCCAGTTTCGAGTTGCCGAGTTTCGGTTCATCATTGAAGCGCTCTTGTTCAAAACCGGCAGAAAGTGCATTCTCTGTTTTCCTATTTTATAAAAGCACAATGTTGATATTGTGAATGCACACAAATAAAAGTAGACCCATTACAGTTCCAAATGATATATTACTCTTACCTTTATTTTAAGTTGTTTTTACTGTAAGAAAAAAATCCAAGTGACAACGCTGGAGCCTCCATGTCCTGTAAAGCTCGCTTCAGCTTCCACTCTCCACACAAACTGTTGGATATTGCACATTTATATAGGTTAAACATTTAAACTAACACTGTGATATACTTGAAATGTTTATAGGCCTATCTATCGATTTTATTTTAGTCAAGTCTTGATGATTTGATAAGGCTAAATTAATCAAACATAGGCGATCCAAAAAAAAAAAAACTTTTAACGAACAAAAAATGCTCCCAAGGTTTTTCTAAATTAACTTTATGAAGGAAAAAAAAAACGAAACATAGTCTAATCACTTTTCCATTACATACAAAACTGAACTATTTTAATAGGTAGCTATAAGCTGTTTTGGGAGAAGGGAAAGACTCATATCGCTGAGAACAAAAAAAAAAAGTTTATTTTTTTCTTCCAGTACATCCATGATATTTCCATGTTCCGCTTTTAAGCCACAACCTACAGATCCCACAACACAAACATAACATTCACAAACATAAAAGCAAGCATTGGCAGTGCTGCGTGCGTGATTTCGCAGGATGTGCCAAATAGCCCTGCATCTGTTTAATAACTTTGATAACTTTAATTCTTACAACTGTTAAATTAATAGGCAAATGGTAAATATGTCGAAGATCACATAGAAATAGATAGCAAAATAGCCAATGTAAACTAAATGTTATAAACATCGGAGCAACCATAGAAATGTTTAAATTAATCTTTATTATAACAAATTTAGCCTATTTTTTTTTTTTAATTCACAACAGTTTACAGTTGCCCACAGAAAAAAACAGGGGGTGCTGCAGCACCCTCAGCACCCCCTGTTCCCGCGCCCCTGCATTTGAGTCAGTTCGGGACCGCGGATCGCGAATCGCGAATCATTTGAGTCAGTTCGGGACCGCGGAGCGCGAATCATTTGAGTCAGTTCGGGACCACGGAGCGCGAATCATTTGAGTCAGTTTGGGACCGTGGAACGCGAATCATTTGAGTCAGATTGAGAGCGCGAATCGCAAATCATTTGAGTCTGTTCGGGACCGCGGAGCGCGAATCATTTGAGTCAGTTCAGTTCGGGACCGACGGAGCGCGAATCATTTGAGTCAGATAGAGAGCGCGAATCATTTGAGTCAGATCGAGAGCGCGAATCGCAAAACATTTGAGTCAGATCGAGACCGCAGAGCGCGAATCGCGAATCATTTGAGTCAGTTCGGGACCGCGGAGCGCGAATCATTTGAGTCAGTTCGGGACCGCGGAGCGCGAATCATTTGAGTCATATCGAGACCGCGGAGCGCGAATCATTTGAGTCAGTTTGGGACCGCGGAGCGCGAATTGCGAATCATTTGAGTCAGTTCGGGACCGCGGAGCGCAAATCATTTGAGTCAATTCGGGACCGCGAATCGCAAATCATTTGAGGCAGTTCGGGACCGCGGAGCGCGAATCATTTGAGTCAGTTCGGGACCGAGCGCGAATCATTTGAGTCAGTTCGGGACCGCGGAGCGCGAATCATTTGAGTCGGATCGAGACCGCGGAGCGCGAATCATTTGAGTCAGTTCGGGACCGCGAATCGCGAATAATTTGAGGCAGTTCGGGACCGCGGAGCGCGAATCATTTGAGTCGGATCGAGACCGCGGAGCGCGAATCATTTGAGGCAGTTCGGGACCGCGGAGCGCGAATCATTTGAGTCAGATCGAGACCGCGGAGCGCGTCAGAGTGAACGCTGGTGAATGAAGCATTAGAGCAGCTCGTGATCAGATAAGGTTTTATTAGGAGCTTGTTGTTTGTCTTCTTTAAGCGTGTTGTATTTGCTGTTCTTGCAGTCAGTCTTATATTCCCAGCACTTAGCGTGTGTCTGTCGCGTTCTGATCTTCATGGTCATCTTAAACGGTATTTCTGGAGCTCAGTTGCTTTGGTCTGTTTTTATAAGCACAAAAAAAATATTGTCTTATATATACTTCTTTGATTATGAAGGTAGCCTACCTGGGATGGTGCCCTAGGCAAACAGCATAGGCTACACTGCATATTGTATCATTCATATCGCACAGACCGGGCCGCAAGCACTTTAGCGTCGGACCTACTACTTTAGTAATTGACTAGGCTACTTTAGTAATTTCCATGAGTATAAATCGTAATGTTTAAGCATAAAATTATATTCTAGGGAATTGTGTGCTTGTAATTTTATAGCAACAGTTTGGACAGTTTTCTATTCTAACATGACAGTGCCTCTGTAAGACAATTAAGGATCAAAGAGAAATGATGATTCAGTCAGTGTGGAAGAACTTGACTGGTCTGCAGAAAGACAAGTCCTGATCCCAGCTGAACACCTCTGGTGTGACTTTAAATGAATCAAAACCTCATCACCAAACAACAATGACTTGTACATTCATATATGGACAAAAGTACTGGCACCCCCTTCTTTAGAAGAGAAAAGGGCACTTCCAAACTGTGGCAACAAAGAAATTAATGTACTTAAAAATTGTATTTCCACCTCTGTTGCAACAGTTTTGAAGTGTACGACATGACGGTACCCACATGTACCCATATGTCATTGTGTTTGGTGAAGAGTGTTGAGCCAACTCATTATTTTTAGAGTGCATGCTGCTCATTGTCTGTGTTCTTACAGCAGATATATGTACAGATTAAAACTGAAAGTACTTGCTGACTAATGTTTGTTCACTAATGTCAATTAAATCCTTTAATCTTTAAAACAGTTGCAAAAGACTGAGATTGGCAAGAGATGCCTTATATCAACATTAAAATATGAGTGAGCATGTCATGGCAAAGGCTTTGTCGGGTCTTAGACCTGCTAAAAAATATACATAATATCATTTTTTCTGTTGATTGCAAAGTTATAGTGTAGAGGAGTCATGGCATGACGCACATTTTCTTGATATTTTGAGATCAATGTATCATATTGCTCTATAAAAGATACTGTTTCAGAACTCTGAACTTCCTCTGCAGTTTATATATCATATTTATTATCCTTATTCTTATTGTTTTTACTACAATAAACACTATAAACAAAAATACATTCTATATCTTTGTAATTTTAATTTATTGGTAACAGATTTCATCTTTTTTTACCAATAAACAGAACATTAATTAATTTTGAACTTCTATATTTTAAAGTTACACCAAACACTTTATTATAATGAATGCCACACTTAGCTTGAGAACTGCGGATTGATCTTCATTCGCACATCTTGACTTTCCCACAGTACACAACACATATTTCTATACAATCTGTGACATTTAAAATAATTCCGACTAGATAAACACAATTGTGGGGTCAGGGTGGGAAATAAATTATTTTAGTGGCTTGGTTCGCCTTTAATAAGATCAACTACGGCAACGCACGCGACACCGATATCGACGCGACGCACGCGTAAGCTAAGTCTTTGATTGGTCAACTGGCGTCGACGTCACGCTTCTCTCAGTCGCGCGTCGCGTTCACGCTCAGCTTTGGTTGTTATGGGAGATCTATGAGTTTGTGGCGTCGTGTCGCTTGTTCAGAGTACAAACACGGACGAAATAGCGTCGAAAAAGTGCGAAGAAAGGCAGCGCGTTAGTGGTAAGTGTGAATGCACGTTCTTAAGCTGATATAATCGATTAATTAACTTTGTACGTCTATAAATCCACAGCTAAACGCGTGTCGTCAGTCAGACGGCTAGTTAAACTAATGAATGAACACCTGCTGAGAAACTGAACACCCACTTCATGCATTCACTCAATTCTACTGGACACCAATTACTAAAATAAACAAACAAACAACAAAAATGCTCAGAAAAGCAAGTCATTTTTTTTTTTTTACTAATTGGTTTCTAAATTAAACCCATACGTTGATTGATTCTGGATTACCAGTAGGCCTATAAACCATATTCTGCTCACCATCCTCAGTCTTAATGCATTGTTTTTTATTATGCAACTGACTATAAGTGAAGATCTTGCATCCCATGATGCACCCATGAGCAAAAATATGCCTATTACCAGAATAACCGAGTTCATGTCTGATCTGTCATTCAGATGACCATCACTGATGATAGCAGTGTCTTGCTGGAGCTGGGATGTGATGCTTTGTGTCATGTCAGATGTGCAGCCATTATTTACATACATGGCAAGTGATTGATGCAGAAATTACTTCTTTGAAAGACTAGTTGAGAAGTAATTTGACACATGTTTGGACACTCAGGTAAGATGAAGTCTTAAATAGTATCAGTGGTCTAGAAAAAAAGCTGGTTTAGTCCCTTGTGCTGGTCACCAGCTGGATGCTAGTGCCTTTATCTCTTTAACACTTGTGTCTTAGATGCATACTGTTGCAAACTTAGCTTGTTTTGACAGTAGTTCATTGAAAACTTTACTTTTTCGTGAAGATGCATCCACACCAATAGATGTCAGTAGAGACTTCGAGATAATTGTCCTGAAATAAACTACATTTTATTGTAGCCTAGTTGCTATCATCTTGTTTTCTTTTAATAGTTTGTGGATCATTTTAGCAGTATTTACTCAAAAACAGAGGTGCATAAACTCAGATCATCGAGGCCCACGATCAGTCAGTTTACAAAATAAATTAAGACCCGTGCTAACTGAAAGAAAACACGTTGATCAAAACATTGAATCCAATATTTATTAATAATATGAGTATTTTATAAGCATTTTTTTTTTGTAGGCCAGACATTCATTCATTCTTATTTATTCATTTATTTTTGAGTAAAAATGTAAGCTTACAGTCTCAAATATTTAGCCAAAGCAAGAGATTTTCATGGCAAAACAACTGTGGCTAGAATTACTTGTTTTCTGTTGTCATGCTGGAAATAGCAGATCACTTTTAGTGCACTGCATTGTGGGATATTTCATTCCATGCTGTGTGTTGTATATTACACATATAGGTGTATACAGGACATTCACATACTGTGTACAGTATGCATACTGCATAAATGCTACAATTAATACGCTATTCCAAACATAGCCTTAAGCTGTAGTCATATTTACCATTGTTTGGTGAATTTTGCAGACAAAACCAGTCGTTTCGATAGAAATCTGGATCTGTTTGCTGGATCTGTCTGCCGCTTTTGACACTGTCAATCATCAGATCCTCCTGTCCACCCTCTCATCACTGGACATCACTGGGATTCCACTTCGCTGGTTTGAATCGTATCTCACTGGTCGGTCTTTCAGGGTGGCCTGGTATCCAAAGCACATCAGTTGGTCACTGGGGTTCCCCAAGGCTGGACCCCTCCTCTTCTCCACATACACTACATCACTGGGTCCCATCATACAGGCACATGGCTTCTCCTACCATTTCTATGCTGATGACACACAGCTCTATCTCTCATTTCGACCAGATGATCCAACGGTAGCTGCACGGATCTCAGGCTGCCTGGCGGACATCTCGGCATGGATGAAAGAACATCATCTACAGCTCAACCTGGCAAAGACTGAGCTTCTTGTCTTCCCTGCCACTCCAACTCTACACCATGATTTCACGATTCAGTTAGGTTCATCAACAATTACCCCATCAGCTTCGGTCAGAAATCTTGGTTAATTTTTGATGATCCGCTGACCTTCAAAGAGCACATTGCGAAGACTGCTCGATCTTGCAGGTTTGCACTACACAACATCAGAAAGATCAGGCCCTTTCTGACAGAGCATGCTGCACAACTTCTTGTCCAGGCCCTTGTCATTTCTAGGCTGGACTACTGCAATGCTCTTCTAGCTGGACTTCCGTCAAACACAATCAAACCTCTACAAATGATTCAGAATGCAGCGGCACGACTGGTCTTCAACGAGCCCAAAAGAGCCCATGTTACACCTCTCTTTGTCTCCTTGCACTGGCTCATGGTTGCAGCTTGCATCCAGTTCAAGACACTGATGCTTGCATATAGAACAACCACAGGCTCAGCACCCACCTACTTCCACTCACTATTACGAATCTACATCCCCTCCAGAAGTCTGAGATCTGCTAGTGAGCGACGCCTCGTGGTACCATCACAGAGAGGCTCAAAATCACTCTCCAGAACATTCTCGTTCACCGTTCCTGGCTGGTGGAATGATCTTCCCACCCCCATCCGGAGCACTGGATCCCTGTCGATCTTCAAGCAACAACTGAAAACTCATCTCTTTCAACACTACTTGACTTCATCATCATAAAAAAAAAAAAAAACTTTTTCTATATCTTCATCTTTTTCTTTACCTTTCTCTCCTTCCCTTGCTAGCTTGTACTTATTTGAACAATGCCTGAGACTTGGTGTTATGGGCACTTCCTCTGTCTGTTTGCCTCTTCAAGATTAATCGCTTTATGTACTCCCCAATTGTAAGTCGCTTTGGATAAAAGCATCTGCAAAATGACTAAATGTAAATGTAAATCAGGAATTTTGAGTGAGGGCAAAAGATTTTGCAATGGGTTAATTTGGTCATGCGACAAGTGACTTCTCTGTGAGCTGTGCTTCATACATCGACTCGCTACACTGACAATCTGCAATTAACCAAAATTTTGCTGAAATTATGCTAATGTGGCAGTCCTATGAGTACATTTTTAAAGGAATAGTTCATACAAAAAATTGAATTTCCTGAAATTGTACATGCCCTAAGTCCATCCAAGATGTACAAGAGTTTATTTCTTCATCAGATTTGGAGAAATGTAGCATTGCATCACTTGCTCACCAATGGATGCTCTGCAGTGAATGGGTGCCATCAGAATGAGAGTCCAAACAGCTGATAAAAACATCACAATAATCCACACCACTCCAGTCCATCAGTTAACATCTCGAGAAGCCAAAAGCTGCGTGTTTGTTTGAAACAAATCTATCATTACGATGTTTTAGCTTCAAACCATTGCTTCTGGCCAAAATACAAGTCCACAATTCATAGTATTGCTCTCTTTAGTTAAAAAGTCATCTCCTCTGAACCAGGCGAGAAATAAAGCACTGTTTACAAGCCAAAACATCTCTAAACAAATATGTGAGTGGATTTTTTTGTGGGTGGATTTTGATGTGAGATGTGTTTTTGACCCATATTATATTTTATTCTAATAAATAATCTTATGACACCAAACTTTTAGAGTTAAAATTAAATTAAATGTTCAATTCTCGATTCTAATTTCAATACCACACCAAAAACTTCTATCTTAACAAATATAAAATGTTAATATTATTAAAGAATGTGAACAGTCAGCAAATAACAAACAATAGCACAACCGAATATATTAAAGAAAGATAACCAAAGAAATGAAAGCATGCTTTAGGACAGGGGTGGGGAACGTTGATCCTGGAGGGCCACAGTCCTGCAGAGTTACCTGTATCCTGAAGACCTTGATTAGCTGCTTCAGGTGTGTTTGATTAGGGTTCGAGCTAAACTCTGCAGGACACCGGCGTTCCTCACTCCTGCTTTAGGAGAAACAGGCTGAATGAACATGCTAGTTCAGTCTCTGCCAGCAGGTGGCGCTTATGGAACAGCAATAATACCCCTTGGTTACCGCTATAAACAAAGCAGCACAGCGCTTATTAACACTACTTTAAATGCATCATACAAAGGGAAGATTAAAAGAAAATGCCATGTTTCGTAATACTACCACACAAAGTTTGAAAAATGATTGCAGTGCAGTTTGTGTGTGCTCTGAATAGAAATCGTTTGAAATAAAACAAACACATTCTGTCGACCTGTAGGTGCATCTGTACTACATTAAATTAAATATAGATTGATAATTGTTAAAACTACAAAGTTACTCTCCAGGACAGATATTTTGACAGCGCATGAGTACTGAATGAGTACATGAGTACTGAATGTAGCTGTCTTTTGCAACTTGTTTGAATGCTTTGAATTTTTTTAATGAGCAAGGCTTAAAAACGTGATAAACTTAGTGACGACGCTGCAGTGGACTAATTGGGCCAGTGCCAAATTCAACTATCCCCGGGCCATCGGCAGTCCTTATTGTCGAGCCCTAGGTTAACAAAACATTAATGATGGATTTGTTTCTTCCAAAACACAGCTTTTATCTTCACAATATGTTAACTGATGGACTGGAATGGTGTGGATTATTACAGACGACCCATTCACTGAAGAGGACACAGTGGTGAACAAGTGATCCAATGCTATGTTTCTCCAAATCTCTGTAAGTAATTTGTTATATTTCTTTGCGATTCCATTCATAACAGTGTTTCGTATTTTCCATGATGCAGGTGGCGCGTGTCCTCGTACTCCCTCCTCCCCAAACATGATTTACCGTGTTCTTTCTGGATGGTGTGGGCTAGATTTTGGCCGTCATGGGAAATACCATAGTGTCGGTCTCTCCCTCCTGCAAAAGCTCTTCACAGTGACTCATCTGTCCAGCTGCTGGATGGATAGAGAACAAAAAGTGCTTATGTACCAGCTGGAGATAGCGCATACTACTTCACGGGCACCGCTTCACATCACACGCGCACGCACACACACACACTCTCACACGCACGCACGCACACACACACTCTCACACACGCACACACACACTCTCACACACACACGCACACACACACCCTCTTACACACACACAAACACACTCTCACACGCGTGCACACACAATCTCTCACACACACTCTCACACGGACACACACACACTCTCTCTTATACACACACACACACAGTCTCTTACACACACACACACACAGCACACACACACTCTCTTACACACACCCACACTCTCACACACACTCACGCGCACACACTCTCACACGCACACACTCTCACACGCACACACTCATATACACATACTCTCACACGCCCACACACACTCACATACTCTCTCTTACATGCACACACACACACTCTCTCGCACACACACACTCTCTTACACACACGCACACCCACAATCTCACACACTCTCTCACACACACACACTCTTACACACACACACACACAACACACACACACACACACACACACACACACACACACACACACACACACAACACACGCACGCAGGCTTATTCCACCTTAGTTGTGCATCCACTTTATGTTTCCCATGAAAGAAATATGTTGGGAATTACCCTTTAAACTTCTGAAACACAATCTTTGATTACAGCATTAAAAAGTTTAGTTTAGAAGGAAATAATGATCATTGCAAAATAATTTGAAGAGAATAGAGATATCATTGCCTTATCAAGTCAGTGTCGGTTTACAGAGCTGCATAAAATGAAATGAGGAGTTTGGTATTTGTACCGTTTTTTTTTTTCTTTTTTTTACAAAATCAATACCATTAAAGGAATGTACCCTTATGTAACTCGAAAAATAGGTGATTTTCTTCTATGAAACAGAAAATAGTTTTCAAAATGTTCACAATATCCTTAATTCATTCAAAAATACATAAAAATAAATCCATAACCTCTTCTACAAAGATAATTTTTTAATTCCTAAATTAAAATTCATTTAGATGTTTATCAAAGCATAAAGTAAAATGTCAGGGTGATGAATAGTATAATAATTAGTAAAAGGTGTTTTATTAAAAGGAGCCATTCAGAACACATTCAAATAATATGGTGAGAAAAATTTTCAATATCAATCAGCAAAACAAACTGTTTTGTACGGCTAAAAATAGCAGGATGCAGATGAGACCGGAAGCTAGACACATTAAAGTTACAGATGGCCGCGCTCGCTCTTACGGGAGGAAAAAGGTGGATGTTTCCGCACATTGGTTGCACCACATGACTGTAATTTGACAACAAAACAACAACAAACCTGCTTCACTGCTTATTTTCCTAAATTATAATAGGTTCTAAACTGCTTAGGGGTCTTTCACACAGAACACCTTTTTGCATTTAAAAATGCAGGACAGCTGATTGGAGAAAAACACACAAAGTCTGGGGACACATTTATAACAAGTTCAACTTTTAATTTGAGTGCCGCAAGTGCACCGGTCAAAGACCTCCATCTAATGCATTTACACTGAAAACATTTTAGAAAGATATTTCAAAAGTTGAACTCATGTGCAAATATACTGCTAAAGACGTGAAACGTGTGTGCGTTGGTTAAAGAAATCCATCCACGAGTGCATATTTACGTGGAAAAGCCACGAGGTGGAACACAGAACCATATTCTGTGTGAATAGCTCCTGGTACAGTCTGGGTTTGATGTGTAAATTTAATTATTTTGAGATATTGTTAAAGAACATGATTTGACCAAACACGAGACAAGTGTTGCACACTGATGAAAGTATTTATTTCTCACCACATTGTAAAATCCTTCTGTACATCATTGCAATAAGGCTGACAATCAGAACTTATTCTAAATACAATATAGTACATAAACAAAAAAAACCACCGGTTTCTGGTTGCATTACGAATATACTTAGTCGGTCTAAAAATGTGAGTATGCGGTCAGTGTTGTAAGGAGCTATTTTGGCATGACCCTATTTTGCATGATTGCAGCATATATTGTGATGATACCACCACGTTGACGTTGAAAGCCGTGCCTTAAAATGACAAAGAAGTGACAACATGTTAGATTTCTGTCTAATGTTGAGAAGTGTGTTTAGTGTCTTGCAAAACAATGTGTGTAATGTTTTGCAAAAAGTGAGGGTTTAAAGCACAAAGTCATACAGGTTTGGAAAGAAATGAAATTCAGTATTAAAGAATCACCTGATATTTATTTTTGGGTGAATTATTACAGATTTAACTGTAATAGAGCTTTGCCCTGTGTTTTTGTTTTATGTAAATCCCCTTGGTTTAAATCGATATTGCCAGTCTGAATCTATCTGTCCCGTTCTGCTCGAAATCTTCAAGGCTGCTCGTTTTGCTTCCAAGTTATTAGCATTCCAGTCACAGATCAATCAAGAAACTTAGTTTGAGTGTTCACTGGAGTTGCTCCATGATTACATCAGAGTCGGTGCGATGTTTGTAGGGCACTTAACACGATGAACCTGATGAAAAAACATATCAAACTCAACAAGATCAGTTTAATAGTTGGAGGAATATGTGCATAATATGGAACTATTGTGTTGACTTAAAGTTTTGGGATTCAGTTATGATTGAGGAATGTATGATTTTCTACACCTTTATGATCCTAAAGTGCATTTTTAACGTCTGATTAGTAGAAAAGTAATGTTTTTACAGATTCCCAGTGATTGTTACAGGTCAGCGGCCCCTAAACAAACGTTGTAGCATAACGTTGGTGCCTCAACATGCTGGGATCGCTTGCCGTTTGATTTCTTTTGTGACCCTTTCAAGCGTCCATTCCTCCCCCAAAACGCCTGACCACTCCTGCCCACCCCAGCCCCACTCGTCAGTTTCTGTGTACTGCTCAAACCCTGGTCATGTGACTCTTGTCCCAGCACAATCGAGGCTCCTCGCCATTGGTCGGCCGCTTTGAAAGAGCATCGGTTTCCCGGGTAACGGAATGGCGGCCCCTCTTCAGAGGCTCTCCGCGGCCCCTCCTAACGTTTCACACGGACTCTCACGTACCGAATCAGGTGCCTTCGACTGTCTCTCGCGCTCAGACGAGTCTTGTCCTTTCTAAAGATAGCGTATTAGGTGAGTAACCTGTTTTTATTGGCATACAGGGCTTCGTTTTTAAAGTCTTGGAGTTTGCAAACTTGTGGGGTGTAAAAAAGTTGGATTTGCAAGACAGTTTGAAAAAATTAAACTTGATTTTGAATTGTTCTGTTCCATTATTTACTCATCTTTAAGTGTGCTTGTTTGTGGTAATTAGTGCGTTTTTGTGATACCGTGGTGATGTGATTTAGTCAGGTGCTCTTCAGGGAGAATAGATTAATTAAACAAATGTGCTTGAATGTGCTTCTCTGGAGAGTTTTTGTGTTTATTGGATCTTTGAATGAGAAATTATGGTTGTTTAGCTTTTTTCCAGGTTTTTTCCTCCGTTTTATTAGTGCAGGTCCAATTGTTGCCTCCAAAATGAATGAATTTCAATGCATTAGATACAGAATATCAAACCAAGTGTCATCTGAAAATAAATTCTGCCAAAACAATCTCACAGTCTGCCCCTGTTGCACTAAGGGGGAGGGGGGGGGTGATTTTTGGCGTGAGGTTATGGAATTCAGACTTACTTTTTTCATACAAATTATATATATTTTTATATCACTTTTTATGAATTTCTATTAAACTATTTTTAAATCTAGTAAATACTTTCCCTGTGAGATCATTCAGAATTAACTAATAACTATTTTTCAGAACCATTTTATTAAACTCATGTATTCTGATGTTTTAAAATTAATGAATCAATTAATAAAATATAGTGTTTTATTGTATACATAGTTCTAGTATATGAGCACATTTAAATTCAATCTTTACATACATGCATACACACATTCACACACACACACACACACATATATATATATATATATATATATATATGCAAAGATTGAATTTAAATGTGCCCATATATATCATTCTTATTTATTTATTAAATGAAGTGCTGATATATCCATTTTTTAACACCACATTTTCCTGCGAGATCTTGTTGAATGCTTTGTTCAGAATGAACTAATAATTATTTTTATAAGACATTTTTAGAGTGCGTTTTCTGATGTAAAAATTTAATATATTTTACATATATATATTGTTTTATTAACACAACACACATGTACTTTGGAATTCAATCTTTGCACAATGTCCTGGCTGCTAAATTGCCTTGATCATATTTTGAAGGAAGTGCTGGGTTTTATTTTGTATAATTTTTGTATTATTATTTAAAACCAACACACATCTTACTGTGAAATGTTTTCTTTTAAACGTACTTGTACTATATTTCTTTCAAATAAATGCCACTTGGTTTTATTTATTCTTTTTTTATATGACTCAAGTTTAAGTTTTTGGGACCAATGCACATGTATTATAATCGCTCTTCTGTATATGTAATTGCTTGTTGAATACCAGTTATTACTAGTTGCTTGAACAATCCTGAAATTCATGTTTTCGTGTTGCCCTGTTGCCCTGACTGAGGAATGATTCCCTGTCTGGAACCCACCCAGTGCTGTCATTTACACAAACCTGCTTTATTATCATCGCCTCCGCTCCTGAAGCCTAACAAAGCCTCATTCATGCTGAAGATCCGCTGGCTACGATTCAGTAACATCTGTACAATACGTTCTGAAATTGTCATGACACTTGGTTTTCATGCTGTACAAATGAACTAACAAGACTAGTTCCTGTGAAATGGAACAAGAATATCTCTCTGTGCGTCTGCTGTCTCTTTGATGGCGATGAAGGATGAAAGTGAAATGTTTTGAAAGCGTCATTGTTCTCTGTGTTTGGATATCTGTCAGTCGGCGGTGCCGGGGGCCTTTGAAGGATGAGTTCACATGGCTTTTGTTTCTCGTGCCCCGTGACCCTCAGGTGATTTTCTTCATACCCCTCTTCCTGACCTTTTGAAAGCCTTTCTGACAGAAAGAAAAACAACCGTCCCACCCAGAACCGCCCCTCTGCGTTTTTCACCTCTCTCTGGAGATGAGATTTTACACAGATCTCCAGCTAGTTGTTGTGTTTGCCAAGGCAGGCATCGCTGTTATCATTGTTCTTATGATTTGGGATTTGCTGGTCTTAGCTGGTTTAGTTGGTCTCCCAGCCGGACCAAGCTGCTGTTTATCTGCTTTATCTGGTCGACCAGCTGGTCTCCCAAAATGACAAATGCCCAAAGCCTCTCTAAAAGCAACAAACAGACCAGCTTGGCCAGGATTGGACACCTGCTGCTAACCACCTTAGGCTGGTTTAAGCTAGAGATGTGCAAAACTACAGATTCTCATATGGGAGTTGATCTGGATCCCTTTTTTAGGGGTATACTACTGGTCAAAGATTTTTGGGTTAGGTAATTCTGTAAATATTTTTGAAACATCACTTTTGCTCACCAAAGTTGCAGTTTTTTTTAGCAAAATTGTAATATAAATTTGTATGACTATTTAAATATATTGTAAAATTTAATTTATTTCTGTGATCAAAGTTGTAGTTTCAGCATCATTAATCCAGTCTTCAGTGTCACATGATCCTCCAGAAATTATAATAATTTGCTGATTATCAATGGTGCTTAATTTTAATTTGTAATTTTTTTTTTGTGGAAACATATATTTATTTTATACTTCGTTTATAAATAGAAATTTCAAAGGAACAGCATTTGTTTGAAATAGAAACCTTTTGTAACATTATGAATGCCATTCATTTTTAAGCAGTTTAATGAAACATATCTCTTTCTCAACCAAAACAACACAATCTTACTAAACCCAAACTTTTGAACTCTTTGGTTTTAGCAATATTAACATTTTGACTGATAATTTTCACATAATGACAGATTAACCAACAAACATATATACATATTGCCAATTGCAAAATTGTGCTAGTAATTTGTCTGAATAAAACACACACACACAAAATAATACATTTTATGTCCTACAAGTAAACTCAGGCATCCCAGCATTATAATATTCAGGATGAAAAATCTTGAGATTTGCATACAAAATATGTGTTTTAAATATGTTTAAGTGAGGGTGTGACAGCTAATGTAATTTATATGTAAAAATGTGGAAATTAAGCATCCATAAATCAAACAAAAATTTAACTATGGTACAGATACATCATGCGTCCTTATGCAAAATGTTCAAAGGCACGCTATATGAACAAACGAGTTGAACTTTCAGCTGCAACTTTGGTCTCACACATAAAATATGCGATTAGATAATTTAGGAGAAAAACTTTGGCGCCGATAGCCTTGTGGGCAGTGGGCCGATATACAGCGCCGTTGTGCTATGAGTGTCTCGAGTTTGAATCTCAACTTGTGGACCTTCTTTCTCCCACTTCGCTTCCTGATAGCTATCGCAACAAAATAAAAGGGGCAAAAATGCTGAAAGAAATGTAAAGGCACTATATGTAGGACTTTGACTCTACTAAAGCATAAAATAACATATGTTTTCAGATATTTAAGAAACATACTAAGTTAACATACTTGTTTATCTGAAAAACAATGCTACAGTCAGTTATTCTCCTTTGAAAATGTGCGTTCCGAGCCGTAATGTCTGTGTTTGTTATGGTTTGTGAAACCCGTCCACTGTTAGTTTACCAATTGTATTTCGGCGAAAAACACAGCGTATGACATGTTATTTATCGTCATGTGCGCTCGTTCCTGTTCCTCGTTCGTTAATCTGGCAACCTGCGTGTGGGTCAAGTCTGAGGAGGAGAGGCCATGAAAAAGAATATGTCAATATTTCATGCAGGAACTTTAAAAAAAAATTGAAGAAAAACAGCTATCAGCAATTAAATGAGCTGAGCAGAACATAATCACAAAACATCTGCCCATGTGTTTCTTTCCAGAGAAAATTAATCAACATTTTCTCTTTCTGAATAAACACTTTTCCTAGAAAATCATCAGAACTATAAATAATGTGTATCTGCAGTTTTGTCAACTTTGCTTTGAGGAAAGACCTAAACAGTTGCATGAAAGATCAAATTCAGTCTGTATTGCTTTTCTGAGTCTGCTTTCTCTGGCTGTTATAGACCTGAGTGTTTTTAGCACAAGCGTATCTTCTGAGCGATGAATATTTCTCTAAAATCTTAGATGTTGTTGAATATATTTTGCTTTAGGGCTGCGTTTAAAATGGACCTGAAACTCAAGCCATACTGAATTGTCTTGAGCCTGAGGAGAAAGGAGAAAACTTTCACTGTTGACAATGTGATTTGGGGCTGTGCTTTACCGAGTTATGGGAGTTTAACTGCAAAATGAGCAGTGTAAGTTGCACTTCACACAAATCCCAGCAAACGACAAAGAGCTCTGTCATCATGTGGTGGCCGTAATGACAGAGTCGGGCTATATTTAACCGCGCTGCCTATAAACAACAATCAAGCAGCGCTGCCTTGTTTTGTTCCTTCTTTCACTTCATCCTGCACTTGATCCCAAAGAGAAGCATCTTATGGAGAGGCTTTATGTGTGTCTAAATCAATCAGATTCAAACCTAGTGAGCTGCCCATACATGCATTATTTAAAGCATCAGATGTGCACTTATGACACAGCTTTTGCATTTCTGGAAAGTGTGATACTGCACAATAAACTTGATTCCAGTAGGTTGATGTTACATTTATTATAAATAATATGCATGAAAATAAACTCTGGGTCAGAGTGTCTTTAATATAAAACAAAAATATTTATAGTCATTTAAAAATCAAGTATGAAATACACATTTTCATAAATAATTGTTTTTTGTATTCACTTAAATTCAAGACAAAATTAAATAGTGTGTGGAAACATATTAATTGTTCATTTAAATAAATATTTCAAAATATATTTTTCAAGTAAAAGGTCATTTTACCTCTCGTTACACTGATATATGTATATATATATATATATTAGGGGTGGGCATAGATTAATTTTTTTAATCTAGATTAATCTAGATTAATTTTGGAATTAATCTAGATTAATCTAGATTAAAATGGCTCATTTGAATTCTGCCGAAGGCATTCAGAATATGTGTGCTACCCAAATAATGACTAAAAGTAAGTCTTTGAGAACGGGTTTCTCAAGCCAGGTGGCGCATTAGACCAGGGGCTCATCTCCTGTTTCCAAAATGCATCACAAACTGCTTGAGAAAGCTGTTCTACTATGATAATTGGCGATGAAAATAAACTATGTTCAATAAGATGTACTTGTGTTTACTAACTGTTTATTCAGTTAAACATGAATTTTGAACTGTAGGCCTACATAAGAGGTCGTGATGAACTGTTTACAGTTTCCATTGGGAAGCTTCTTAAAAATAAATTTTCCCTGAAGCAAACCCGGCGGCTTCATAGCTGCATCCATGTTAGCACGTCACGTCTGATGTGGTAATTTCACAGTAACGTTAGGCATACACACAGGTTCGAAGCAGAGGGTGACACGGGAGTGAATTCTCAAGTTCACATGAGACCTAAAGCGCATCCTGTTTGCTTAAAAGCGCAACGTTTCGTTGTTATTCTGAGTGCACACAAATAAACGTAGAGTCTTTACAGATTCGAAAGATGTATTAGGCTACTTTTATCTGTATGACGAAGAATGACGGAGATTTTAAGAGCAAGTGAGCGCACCGGAGCCTGTCCTGCGCAAACGCGCTTCCACACAAACACTTCAATAGCGCACATTTCTCTAGGTTAACATCATATTGAGCGGCCATGTAAAGTTGCTACTACATACATCTTTCAGATGAAAAGCCATATTTGAGGTTGATGAATGATAGATGAGCGTTTGGATGTCCTGCCCGATTGTATTACCACATAGACCAGCCGTTAACAATCTGTCCATCACGGACTGCGAGCCTCTAGTTCGAAGACTCGTTCTCGCCCCCTACAGTGCAATTCGGCTAGGTATACATCCGCGCTAAAATATCAGGGTGAAAGTCATCATAGCTTGCGTAGTATAGACCCAGCTCCCAACCCAACTTTGAGAATAGATTAACGGCGATATTTTTTTTATCGCCGATAAGAGTCTCGCGTTAACGCAGCACGTTAACGCCGATAACGGCCCACCACTAATATATAGTGGGTACGGAAAGTATTCAGACCCCCTTAAATTTGTCACTCTTTGTTATATTGCAGCCATTTGCTAAAATCATTTAAGTCCTTTTTTTTCCCTCAGTAATGTACACACAGCACCCCATATTGACAGAAAAACACAGAATTGTTGACATTTTTGCAGATTTATTAAAAAATACAAACTGAAATATCACATGGTCCTAAGTATTCAGACCCTTTGCTGTGACACTCATATATTTAACTCAGGTGCTGTCCATTTCTTCTGATCATCCTTGAGATGGTTCTACACCTTCATTTGAGTCCAGCTGTGTTTGATTATACTGATTGGACTTGATTAGGAAAGCCACACACATGTCTATATAAGACCTTACAGCTCACAGTGCATGTCAGAGCAAATGAGAATCATGAGGTCAAAGGAACTGCCTGAAGAGCTCAGAGACAGAATTGTGGCAAGGCACAGATCTGGCCAAGGTTACAAAAAAAAATTCTGCTGTACTTAAGGTTCCTAAGAGCACAGTGGCCTCCATAATCCTTAAATGGACGACGTTTGGGATGACCAGAACCCTTCCTAGAGCTGGCCGTAATCGGGGGAGAAGAGCCTTGGTGAGAGAGGTAAAGAAGAACCCAAAGATCACTGTGGCTGAGCTCCAGAGATGCATTCGGGAGATAGGAGAAAGTTGTAGAAAGTGAACCATCACTGCAGCCCTCCACCAGTCGGGGCTTTATGGCAGAGTGGCCCGACGGAAGCCTCTCCTCAGTGCAAGACACATGAAAGCCCGCATGGAGTTTGCTAAAAAACACCTGAAGGACTCCAAGATGGTGACAAATAAGATTCTCTGGTCTGATGAGACCAAGATAGAACTGTTTGGCCTTAATTCTAAGCGGTATGTGTGGAGAAAACCAGGCACCGCTCATCACCTGTCCAATACAGTCCCAACAGTGAAGCATGGTGGTGGCAGCATCATGCTGTGGGGCTGTTTTCAGCTGCAGGGATAGGACGACTGGTTGCAATTGAGGGAAAGATGAATGCAGCCAAGTACAGGGATATCCTGGAAGAAAACCTTCTCCAGAGTGCTCAGGACCTCAGACTGGGCCGAAGGTTTACCTTCCAACAAGACAATGACCCTAAGCACACAGCTAAAATAAC